>NW_019168026.1:10218778-10290084 GCF_002303985.1 Durio zibethinus
ATCAAAAGTTAGTTTTCACTTGACTTTCAATCTCATGTGCTAATAAATTTGAGTCTAGTTATGGGTGATCACGACTTAACCTTAGGTAGACACATGTATGAGGGTCATCATTTGAGTAATCTCAAAAAGTCTATGACTTTTACATTGATACACATGAAGCCTCCATTTGCATCCACTTTCCCGATGCCTTTTGCCTCTTAATAACCATATATATATATATATTTTGTTTCCACCCACTTTATACTTTTAGTGTCTTTTAATGGAGTACAATTGTACAACTCTTTTTAATTTTGGAAAATTAAACATTTTTTCAACTTAAGATCAGGATTCAAAGCAAAACTTTAGCTTTGCGGTGTCCAATTACTAGTAACAGCATCATTAACTTGATCAATATTAGTGAAGAGTAGCATGTTTGGCATATGAAATGACACGTCTATAATGGTACTATTGGCTTTTAGGTTAACTTTTTCAAAATCTTCTTGCTTTTTGTGTTTTTCATTTTCTTCTTCAAGTACTTCATTATTCACATTCATATCCTTGAATATATTGTTAGATTTAGAAAAACCAAAATTTCCACTGCATTTATATTTACTCTCATATCTTTGTCATATTGGTTAATATTTTCATAATTAGAGAATCCAAAAATATTACCTACGATTGATACATGCCTTTCCATGGTAGGTTCACTACTACTTGGTGAAAATGGATGATTAGCGTGGTGGGCATTAGCATGATTCAGCAAAGTGTTATTGTCTTATGTTGGCAATTGAGCAAGTGGAACAAAACTTGTAGATTGACTCCTATATTCAGTAGGTCCAATAAAAATTGATTCCATTTCTTAATACACTTTAACATTGCTGATAGAAGGATAAATAGATGGAATTTCCAATATGATATCTACGCTACCATCATCCATAATAGATAAGTGGATATATTTAATCATTGATGATTGCATTATTGTTGGATATTGACAAATCAAATTTAATTGTGCTCACTTTCTATCAAATCCTATAATATAATACATTTTGTCCATCAATATGTTGAAATTTTTTTTTCGCTTCAATTAATTGCTCTAAAAAAAGGACCATTATAACACAAGCCATTTGATCCTTTAATGATGCTTCCATTCCAATAACAAAATTTGGAATTTCTTTTCCAGTCATTATCAACTAGCATTGAAATAATAAAAAATAATTATTAGCTCAATGTCATAAATAATAAGAATTTCGATAATACATAGAATATACCAAATGCAATTGCTTTGGATACAAAAATAAACAATTCAAGTAGAAAAGCCATTCACTTTACCAAGTTACTTAAGATGTAAGAAATTTAAAATCTATTTACTTTTAATTCAAACAATGCAATTGAAGTTGTATTGCATATATCTCTAATCAGAGATTCCATTTGTAGTTAGAAATAGTAAACAAAAATATAAGCTAAAACTAAGATTTTTTATTCATTTATGAAGAAAAGTCCATAAGCAAGCAATATTCACATGTTGGTTAATGCTCATTGGAAGCTTTATGAAATATTAAACTCTAGTCTCAAGCCTTTTATGGCTTGATCATGGAGAAAACTACATAAGCAAAGATGTCCTTAATTGTATGGTCTATTTAGCTCAAGTTCAAATTCTGAGTTCATCAAAATGTTTGATACTTTCACCAAAAACAAAAAAATGAGAATGATGTAATAATGACAAATGGATTTCTCTTAGTCAAGAGAAAAATTGATAATAAAAAGATTCTAAATTAAAATGACCTAATAAATTATGGTCTATACATGTAAAAACAAAGCCTACTAGTATTAATTCTACTATTTTTGCATGCCTAATTAACAAGGAGGTTATATTACAATTCAACGCCATAACTATAAGGCTTAGGATTCTTACAGAATCAAAAAAATTTTTGAGATCAAGAACAATATTGCCAAATATAATTCCCTTTACAAACCTCTATGCTCTAAAATTTTATAGAGAAATGTTTAATAAAAAAAGTAAAATGTAGGGAGAAAATAGTATTTAGGGTTTATGAGAGATTATAATTTAGTAAAAGAAATCTTACACGTATAATGTTTCAATTTAAAAAACATATATTTTTTGTTTAAATTATTATTTATAAAATAGGATATGGAATTGACATGTCATTGACATGACATAAATACATTCTTAAAGAAATAAGTTTAAAATTATCCTTATTAAAAAGTAAAAATTTTAAAAAACCTTGCTGTTGGAAAAAACTCGGGGTCTTCAGATAAATATGATCAAAAGAAAAAAAAAAAGAAGGGAACACGAATAAAAGATAAACTAGGTGTTATCTACAAAGGATGCACGTGCAGCAACACTTTTTTTTTCTAATAGTAATTAAAAAAATATTAATTATAGATTTGATCCCATAATTATCTTAAGAGTGATCTTGGAAAAACTTACTAATACTTTTGAACAATTTTAAAAGTTTTGCCACTACAAATTAAAGGATCTTGAAAGGGAAAATTATATATATTAGTTCATTTCCCACCATGTAGCACAACTGTTAGGGAAAAAAAGTGGAAATTAAAAATTTAACAAATGTGATACAATACCATAAACGTTATTTCTTAGATTTTTAAAGACAGACAAAAGAGAATGATGATATTATCACCAGCAACAGATAAATAAGAGTTTACACACACATACTCTTATATTACAACTATAAATACATGACAAATTGACAAGATAGTGAAATTTGAGCTTTTACCTTGCATGTTCTTTTAAGCTTTCTTAACCATTAAACCTAAAAGCTAAAGACTATTGTTATACTGCCTAGGTAGTGGCATTTTCTCACCCTTATAGATGTTATAGATATAATAAAAACAGTTTATTCAAGTGAAAGTACTGCTTCATAAAGAGGAGAAGTATCATTTTCTATCTTTACGTATGCAATGCATCCTTCCCATGTCGCATAATGATGAGAAGTAGCCCCTTCTAAGCTTTTGGCAATTGCCCCCCAGTCAACCCTTTCAAAGTAGCCAGCTTCGTGGATCTCAACATACGCCTGCACATATGTATTGCATTACTCTTTCTTTGTCAACGAGAACGAGAATGAGATAACATCTTGAAAATAGATTTTAAATGCATAGTAATATTTAGATTTAATAATTCATCTATATATTTTTGTTTATTTTATATTTAATACAAGTAAAATTTTATGCCAAATGTAAAATAGAATATTTTAGTTTTTACCAAATGTATATATAAATTTGTTAAAATTTTAAATCATGTCTGTTATAATAGTTTTGAGATTATTAGACGAATTTAAAAATATAAAGAGTCATCACTAATCATTTTTTATTATGTATGATTGACACTTATTAAAACTTATCTTTTTAATAAAATCTTAAAATTAATTAAAATTTTAAAAAATAAATTTTGGTTTTGTGAAAACAATTTGGATTCAAGAGTCGGTTATGTGTGTGGAATGATTAACATTCTCATAATGTCCATTAAAAAATAATACAAATTAATTATATATTATCCTTTAATTTTAACAAAAAAATCTTAATTTTGATATTTAAGAATAATTTCCTTAACTACCTTTACTCATCATAATTTTGGCCTTTTATTATTAATTTTCTTTTCATTTTTTTATTATTCTAATTTATTTAAAAAAATAAATTGGAATTTTATCATTGAAAAAACTCTTAAAATGTTTTAATATATTAATACTATTGAAAAATATTGTCACTTAAAATTTTTTTAAGCATTGCTACCGAAAATACCTTAAAATCTCATTCTTATAGATGTTTTCATTTACTTTCTAATATTTCATAATAAAATTTTACACTAACATAATTTTTCATAAATAAATTTATCACTAATTCATATTAAGAAGCATTAAAACAAATAAATATAAAACATAACCAAATAATGGAACATACCTAAACTACCTTTGAACTCAAACCCAAAACCATTCAAATAACGAGATCAAGACCAATTGCCCAAAATAGATCCATGCGGGTTGGACCTCTTCTGGGTCACGGGCTAGTCAATAAAACGGGTCGGGTTGGCAGCTGCGATGGTCCTCTTTTTTCCTTCCCAAAACTACATAGTTTTAATTAATCTAGCAACTATAAAATCCAAAATATTTACTGACTCTTTCTTTTGTACTTTTCACTTTCTGTCATTAACCTTTAAATCTCTCATTTTCTCTATGAAACAGAAAGCCAATAACCATTTATTTCCCAGTTTTCGGCAGCCTTTCCGCCCTCGTCGCTAATCGCCATCGGTCGACGCCATAAAATCCTTCAAAATTTTCTCCTGACTCCTTTTTTTGTCCTCTTTCCCTTTCCAAACTTATATCTCTCAAAAACTTTCTAGATTCTTCTAGATTTGATTCGTAAATTATAGCTGTTAAGCTTGAAAGATTGGCCCTTGCCACTACAAATCAGTCATCCTCTTAGTATATCTTTCTATTGCCTAATACCTTTTCCTTAACAAAAATAACGCCCGGAAACTTCTCAAGAATCGCCCAAACCGAGGCTCCATGGCTTTTTTCCCTCATTCGTTTTTTATGTCTTTTTGGTTTTTTTTCATTGTTTTTTGGCGCTGCTTCTCCCCTTCCAGGGGATGTGGAATTTTTTCTTGTGTTTTTTGGTTTTTGGATGGGTGTTTTGATGAGGGTAAGTTTTAGGTGTGGGTGTTGTTTTATTTAGTGTTTGCATTGTGGGTGAAGGGTGATCATGAGGCTATCAAATGTTGGTGGAAAATAAAGAGCTATTGAGATTTGAAGGTACTAAATCCAATAGTAGGTTTCGACTACAGGGGAGATAATGTTTTGGTGAGGCTGTTGAGGCTCACTGTGGTGGGTTTTGGAAATATCGACCGAATGATGGATTCAGGGGTGATTCGGTTGAATTAGATTTGGTGTATGTAAGAGTATTTTTGCAGAGTTTATAGTGTCTAAAAAAAAAATCCCTTACTTCGATGATTTTGTCTCAATTTTATTATGTAGATTTTTAGACCAATCCCTTAATTTCAGGGATTCAAATCCCATTGCCAGCAGGTTTGAGCTATCCATGGTGGCTATATTAGAATTGTAATTGTTAGGGTTAGAAGGATTGGTGCAGAGGCTCAATATGGGTAGATTGGAGCTAGGCCGATGAAAGCTCGTGGGTAAAGCACCCATTCTCATTGACTGCCCTTTTTCCTTTCTTTTTTTTTAAAATTTTTCAAATTAAAATATGAAACAAATTAGGGCTGAAAACATGGAAATTAGACATTGAGCTTGGACCTTAAAATTTTAAGCCTTATGGACCCATGCATATTGCAATGGACTTTGGCCCAATATCTTAGACTCAATTTCGGACTTTTCTAACTCGATCGCATTTGAAGTTAATTTCGGAGTACCTATTAACAATTCATAACTTAAAAATCAATATTAAATTGATCTGATGAAAATTTAAAAATAAATTCAAAAGTTAAATTAATTTAGAATATAAAATTAATCCAAGCAAAAATTGATGTTTACAAAATTATCAGTATTGTGATTAAAATTATCATATCTAATTTTATGAAAAGAATATATTTTAAAAATAGACGAAATTAAATCTAAATAAAAGTTGAAGATATATCAATGACTGTTATACAAAAAAAAAAAGTATACATATATATAGATAATTAATAAAGGATTGAAATTAATAGTACTACTATAAGTAATTATTATAATTATTATTAAGTTTAAAATTTTACCTGTTTGTCAAGGTCAACTCTCCAAGGGTTGTCCCAAGCCAGCAGCCAGTCAGTGGCTCTTCCATCCTTATTTTTGCCGCGATAAACGACGGCTGCCTCTGAACCAGAAGCTGCCACAGCAGCTTTCACATGCAAAAACCCACCCCACTGCCCATTTGCTATCACCCGTGGGCATGTCTGGTAAATGTGCCCAAACCAATCATGACTAGTAACAAAGGTCAATGGTTCACCGGTAGCATTGTAAACCAGGCAGAGTGTGGAGGCTCCAGTGCCCCATTGCCTCTTCAATGCCTTCACGTATCCCAAAGCTTCTTCGTACTTACAATCTTTTCCTTTCCATTGCTTAGCCACATCTGCTCTGATTTGGCGTGCCCTGTTCGCATACTCCGGGATTCCCATCACAACATTTTCAGTGATGGGCTCGCCAAACACGTTAGTTGCCGATGCCATAATTGATTCTTGTGAGTGTTTAGCAATTTACAACTTCCATTAGTTCCCAAACACACGTTTATATAATACTCGATAGAGAGTACTTTCCTTTTCGTGCATTAAGATATTGTCCCAGATTTTGATGTGACACTAACATGATTAAATTCAATGATTTGAACAGATTTCTTAAGGTCAAGTTTTAATCTTTATAGGTGATGGTAGAGTTAATTTTTAGTTTTTTCTTTTAATTTAAATTTTTAAAAAAATTATCTTATACATTATTATTGGTGAAAATTTTAAATTTTACAAACAAAATTAAAAAACTGACATATGTAAGAAAAAATATAACTTGATTTTGGGTTCAAACTTTGGTTTCTAATTAATGTGAAAACAATCAAAGAAAGAGAAGAAAAAAAATATACGAAAAGTTTTTTGTTCAAAACTTGTTCCACCTTACAATCAAACGATAATCAAATTGTGTGCGTAAGACATGCTCTTAATTATTAATTTTTTATTATAATTTATTTTAAAATGATAAATAAGAAGATAACAATTCAAATAGAATAAAACTAATATATCCTATTCATGAAATGAAAATTTTGGTATTAATTGAGCATTTAGCCTATATTTTTATGAACTTCTTTATAAATTTTATGTGAAGAATTTTTATAATTTTTTTGTTACTGGAAAATATATTTATATTTATTAATAATAATTTTAAATTTAAATTAAAGTTGGAAGCATAGCGTGTTAGAAATCAATCACATAGCATGTTAGTCCTTTAAAGCCAAATAAGGGGGGAGTACATGAGTTGGAAAACCGCGTCGCTTTCTTCCTGTTTGGTATGTTGTCATTTGAACTTCATATTTTCCAATCCTAGTAGTGTGAACAAATATAATATTTGTTAGAATCTTGAATATACAGTTTGTAAATAAGTTTGATTTTGTTTGATTATATTTATTTATTAAATTTAATAAATAATTATTTTTATATTTATTTTATTTATTTTAAGATTTATTAATTAAATGAATAAATTGTAAATAAAATGAGTTTTTGGGGTGGAAATTTTGATATATTTGAGCAAGCAAAAATGGGTTTCTTTTATGCAAGGACTCTTTCTCATGAGGAAACTTCATTACACTGGTCTTAACTTTTTATATCAATGGCAAAAATAAAAGGAACTTGGGCATCACATTTGATCAAAATCAGTGATGCACATAAGATAATGAAGTGAAGAAAATTCATTGTCTTGACTTTTTAGATCGATATATATTTGTCTTGGTCAGTCTTGAATTATATAATTAAGGCATAACGCTATGAAAGTGATCTTTAAATTATATTAAATTATTTAATATAATATCTGAATTTTAAAAAATCTAATGAATATAACATTTGAACTATGAATATACTAAGTGATACTTAGAATATTATTTTTTGTCACATGTCATAATTTAAAACCAACAAGATTGAGTACTACATTCACTATTTTTCACATTTACTATAAAAAAAGAAAGAAAATAAAATATAAGAAAACATACAAAAATAATAAAATAAATTCATATTTTATTTGCTATTTTTCCTTTTAAATATTTTTATTCTTCTTCCTCATTCCTCTCTTTGGAAGGGAAAAAAAAAGTTAAAAAGGTAATGCTTAAATTAAAAAAAAAATCAGTTACTAAGTTACATGTTTAATAAATTTTTCTTAAATTATTCTAAATTATATTTTTTAAGAAATATCTTTTTAAAAATTAAAGAATATAATAATGTTTAAAAATTATAAAAATCAAAACTCTTTTTTTTTAATTTTCTTTTCTCCAAATTACTTTCTCATCTTGTTTTCTTGCCTTCTTTCTTAATTTTTTTTTTCTTTTCATTTCCTTTAATTTTCCTTTACCTTAAAGATAAAAATATCCTTAAAACCTATTAATCTCCTTAGAGATAATTTAGCAATTTAACCTCAAATACAAACAATTCTATACCCAATTACCCTCAAATCATCATTCACCCAATTAACCTCCCAAAATCAACATTTATGACAAACCTTAATTGTCTAAAAATTATGACCTAAAATCCTAATTAAATTGAGTAATCTCATTCCTTTTGGGAAAAGATTTTATATATAAGGTTAAATATAAAAATTACACATGTATTATATTTTTTGTCAGTTTAGTACTTAATTTTTATTCTGTCATCACTTTAGCACTTCAAACTAACGTTTTTAGTCCATTTACTGATGTGACAAATATTTAATAAGATATTGACATGTAATAAAAAATAAAGTTAGCTTCATATTATTAATTATTACATCAACATTAAATAAAAATTTTAAATTATTTTTAAAAACCAAAAAAATTTACAAAAATTTTTAAATAAATTAAAATATTGAAATATTTTTTGAAATTATAAAAATTAAAAAAATTTATGAAAACTTAAAAAAATTCAAAAAACTCAAAATTTTATTAAAATTCCAAAAAATTCAAAAAAAGATGAAAATTGTAATAAAAATAAAATTTAGAGAATAGAGGAAAAATGAAAAATTTCATTCATGAAAACGTCATAGTACATCATTGAGTTATATATGTGTCATTGAATTCCTATTGCGCTAATTACAAGGACGAATAACAATCACAGTTAACTTAAATTAATTAAAATATGACACGTCAGCTTCTCGTAACAACGCGCCATTCCTGCTGTCCGCTTTGTCTTATCCTCTAACAGTCTTATTCTCATTCATTTCGTTGCTACCTTCCTCAGCCAAATTCCCTAGCTCAGGTTCTCTGTTATCACCTCCAGTTCCTTCACATGCACCCCATTCTAGTTGTCCACCCTTTTTGTTGACTAGCTTCATGACAGTTGTTTTCGTAAGCTATGGAAGTTTATATCCATAAATTAATTTGTCCAAAAAACTTGCTTTTTTGCACATTGGTCATGATCATTTTTTTGCAAGAATAAATTCAAAATAAATAAATTATTTAATATTTTAAATTAAAATAAAATATATCGTATTTAATAATTTAATATAAATAATTATAAATTATATATTCAAAATAATTTTAATAAATAATTATCGATAAAATTTAAATTTAAAATTTTTACAATAAAAATATTAAATTTTAATTAATTAAATGAACTATTTGATATTATCTATTAATAATTGTGTGTGAAATGATTCAACTTAACAAAAAAAAAAATACAAACACTTAATTTTATTTAAACAATTTAAATTCAGATATGAAACTTTTAAAAATCCAATTCCATTCGGATTTAAAGTTTTTGAAAGTTTAGAGAATAGAGGAGAAAAAAAAAAAAACTTTCGTTCACGTCATAATACATCATTCTATTATATAAGGTCATTGAATTCCTATCAATCTACCACCTGACAACTAATGCAATTAATTAAAATATAACACGTCAGCTTCTTGTAACTATTTGCCATTCCAGCTGTCTTCTTTGTCTTTTCCTGAACAGTTTTATTGTCATGCATTTCACCGCTATCCTCCTCAGCCGACTTCCAACTGACAACAAACTTCAATTAATTAAAATATAACACGTCAGCTTCTTGTAACGATTGCCATTCCTGCTGTCCTCTTAAGTCTTTTCCTGTAACAGTTTTATTCTCATGCACTTCACTGCTGCCTTCCTCAGCCAACTTCCCTAGCTTAGATTCTCCCTTATTTGATAAGAGTCTTTTCATATATAACTATCAAAAACCAAGTTCATGCTCACACTTTACACTTATATAAAATTTAAATATCACATTAAATATTTTATTATAATTTAAAAATAATTTATGATATTAATCTTAAAATTAAATAATTATACAAATCTTTATCGTTTTATTGTAATAAATTAAATCATCAAAAAGTTATTTTCATCAATTAAATTTTTATTAGACGAAAATTGATTAACGGCAACACCTATTTTCGTCCACTTCATGGTTAATTTGAGTGAAAATAAATGTTTAAAGGTTCAATTGGATAAAAATAAATGTTTAAATGTTTAATTAGATGAAAGTAAATATTTAAAAGCTTGATTGCAATAATAAAATGGAAAAGCTAAAATACTAAAATAGCTCATAAACTTTACTATTTTATTTAGATAGACCTCTATACTTTCATTGTATTTAAGTAAACTTTTATTCTTTCATTGTCTCTAAGTATGCTCTTATTTCAAATTAAAGATTAATTTATATTAAGCTTAATTTAGTACAAATTAAAATACAAGAGTTGATTTGGAATACAGATTAATTTTAAGGACTTATTAAGGTGTAAAATAAAGTATGGCTTATTAGGGTATAATAAAGTATATGAACTTATCTAAGAAGTTGGTTAAAGTTCATGAAACTTTTTTATTTATTTTAACCAAAAAAAATTGAATAATTATTTATTTTTGTTAAGAAGTGTTGTTTTATACTGAAGACTTTACCAAACAAACCATACAATTATTTACCCGTTTTTTAAGATTTGGACTAATAAATATGTTTTGTTTGCTGCATTTATGCTATTTATGCATATAACTAGACTAAATTTAAAATTAGAATAATAAAGTTGTTGCGGAAAAATAAGGTTTTTTTTTTTTTTTTTTTTTTTTTTTAAGATTATGTGGTAAGATTGCTATTTGTATATTAGAAAGTTAAGCAAGAATATAGGTTTAGAAAAATGATACCTACCCCTCCCTTGTCCTGATTAGCAAGTCAACTTTATTGTTTTTGTCCCAACCCTTATCCCTTGGTTTGGAACCTAAAACTATGATTATTAATTATAAAGTTGCCAAAAGAAATGGTTTGTTTAGAGATATGTACAAACATTAATCTTGAAATAATAAATAAAAATAAGTGTATTTTTTTATTAAAAAATATGGGTAAAAATAGATTTGACAATTTATTTTTTTATGTCGTACAAAATATTGATAATTCATGTATTTATGTCATGTTTTATATAAAAATTATGTGTTATAATTCGTATAAACACAAAAGACACAAATATATTTTTTGATTTTTGTTAAACTCATATATGATTTTTACTAAAATTTTAACTCATAACACCTTCATATATTTTTTCATATTACTGTTATGTCATGTCACAATTTTATATTTTAATTTGTTAGGTATAGTTAAAAACAATAATGATCAATTATAACTTATTTTAACATTACTATTACATATGAAAAAATTTGAGTTGAAATATATATAATTTTCTTAAGTATATATGAAGATTTATATTATAAAAATAAATAAATAAAATTTCTCCGACCTTATAAGTTTCAATATTCAATTCTCAATTTTGACTATGAAAATTATTAACTTGAAAGGTTATACTTTCTAATCAAACAATTACAATTAATTATAGTATGATTTGGCAGAATTTACTTTTAATAAAAGAGCAGAAAGAGGGGGTCGAAACAAATATGCTGGACACAGGAAATAGGGCAAAAGAGATGAAGGCATGGATGGTAGGTAAATTGCTAACACAGCGGCCTTTCAACAAAGAGGCAATGAAGACAATAATAAAACTTCAAGGGAGGTTAATATCGCAGAATTGGATGATAATCTATTCCTGTTTAAATTTTCCTCAACAGTGGACAAAAGGAAAGTTATGGAAGGTTCACCATGGAGCTTTGACAAACATTTGATCTTGTTTAGCGAATATAATGGGGATTGAAACCTAAGGATTATGTTTTCTCAAAAGCTCCTTTCTGGGTACGGGTACATGTGGGGTTAAAGTTTGTATACTAAAAGTCAGGAAGGGATAGGAGAAAGTATGAACCAAAAGGCTGAGTTGCAGTTGGACAAAGATGAATTAAAGCCCACAGAAGGCTTCACAATGGGCACATGCGGAAAACATATTGTACTGGGCCATCAGGAGAGGAAAGGAGATCAAATCACGACTGAAGTTGCATCCATTAAAATCTATGACAAACTCGAGGATCAAACATTGCTAAACAAAGAAGGCATAGAGGCAGGAAGGAAGGATGAGGGAATATGCATGGGAATGTGAGAGCACAGTAAAAGACTCTGACGCATATAGCGGAACATAAAAAGCACTAGTACCCGAAATAAAAGAAACTAGCTCATGAAACGAGGGAGGCAGACACTAGAACGAGTGTGGATATAGAGAAAAGGAAACATGCGAATGAGGAGACAGCTGATATGAAGGTGGACAGTACTGGTAAACAGAGTAAATGAGATAAGGAGGTCAATGAGGGAGGTGACTATAGTGAAACAACGCTGACTGGTTACTAGTCCCGCCAAGACAAATGAGATGCTTAGCCTGGAACTGCAGTGGGCTTGGGAACCCACGGGAAATTCAAGCTTTTCAAAAGATCCTGAATACGGAAGACACGGGGTGGTGTTCCAAATGTAAACCATCTCCAATAATCTAAAAATGGACAGAATCAGAAGACAATGCAAGATGCAAGGGATGTTAAGTGTGGAAACGAAAGGGAGGAGTAGAGGTTTAATAATGTTATGGAAGGATGAGATATTGCTGAAATTACGTAGTTTTTCAAAACATCACATTGATATGGATGTGACAGATGTAGAGGAAAAATTTTGGAGAATGACAGGTTTTTATGGTGAACTAGCTACAAGGGATAGACGTGTTGCATGGGAACTGTTAAGGGTTTTAAGGGAACAAAACCATCATGCATGGCTCTGTTTGGGAGATTTCAATGAAATAATGTCGAGTAATGAAAAAGAAGGAGGCGGGAAAGACCAGAATAGCAGATGGAGGAGTTTAAAAAGACGTTAGAGGAGACCGGATTGCAAGACCTTGGATTTAGGGGGCCTTGTTTTACATGGCACAGAGGGAGGACAGAAGAAACCCGAATTCAAAGACTCAATAGGGCAGTGGCCACAAATGCATGAAGCAAGTTATGCCCAAACCTTATGGTGAAACACTTGATGTGCCCTGTATCGAAACATATTCCCATCTTGGTGGACACGGAAGGGACAAAACGCAGCTGGCAGAGCAAATATAAGAGGAAAAGAAGGCAATATGAGGCCATGTGGATGGCAGAACCAGAATGTATAACCATAATTGAAGAGAGTTGGGCAAAAGGGGGAACAAGGCATTGCGAAATAGGATGGAGGACACGCGACCTTAAAACATGAAGTAAAAGCAAATTCCATGACATCAGCACGAAGATTGAACAAACGAATGATGATCTAGGTAAAGTTCAAAAGTGGGGCACAAGTGGGGAAACCTTGGCAGAGGAAGTGGAACTGAAGGAAAGATCGAACCATCTTCTAGAACAATAAGAAATATTTTGGCGTGCAAGAACAAATTGTCTTCGAGAAGGTGATAGGAACACAAGGATTTTTCATGCACAGGCAACACAAAGAAGATGTACAAACATAATACATGGGGGGAAAGATGACTTTGGAGTCTGGCACGAAAGGGAAATGCTGGTATTTGAACAAGCAGTGGGGTATTTTAAACAGATGTTTAAAACTCAAGGCGGAACAGAATTAGAGGGAATCTTACAGACAATATCACCATGTGTCACGGATGAAATGAATGAATGGCTCTTGTCTAAATTTAAAGCTGAGGAAATCTATGAAGCTGTAAAGCAGATACACCCCACAAAAGTCCTAGGATGTGTATGTCACCAAAAGATTAAATGGTCATAAAACCAATTACTGATTAAATGCTTTATCTTATAATCTCATGTCACTGTTTCTCGCATCCTAACTCACAAGTCACTGCAACTATTTTCATCCAGCAGAACTCTAGATTGAACTGAATCTAGAAAATAAAATACAGAGAAATACATCTTTTTTCCCCGTCAAGTTATTCAATGAGTATATAAATCGTCGATGAATTCAAATTTTCAACATCGTAAACAAAATTTATTCAGCATTTCCCAAAAGAATGGTACAACAATCAAGAAACTATCTAAAGTTTATACTATTTGGAAAATAACAATAATGATGCATTAGTAAGCAATGATGATCAGCAAATTGCAACCCACCTTTGGCAACGAAGAACTTCTTGTAGCGTCTTCGTAAGTTTAAAAGCAGTCCTGGAAGCTTCTGCTATCACTGCAGAGGATGCATCTAAAACATCTCCTGATCAAGGTCCTGTTTGTTTAATAGAAAATAATTTTTGAAAAATAATTTTTATATTTTTAGATATTTGTTTTGTAAAAAATTGACTGATCAGTGAAAAATTACTTATTGATCGATAAAAATGAGATAATTTTTTTGAAAATTATCTTCACCTTTTGAAGGGAAGATAATTTTCTAAAAAAGAAAAAACTGTCTATGAATAGTACTTATTAATATGTTTGAGTATAATTTTATTTAAGTCAAACTTTTTACATGATTTTTTAAAACTAAAAACTTAATTTGACCTAACCTAAGATATTATTATATTAATAAATAATATTGTTATTTAATTTTACTTAAAAAATTAAAATATTAATATTAAAAGTTTTCTAATATTTTAATTTTAAATATTTTTACAGCTCTATTCAAGTAAAACTTTGAACATAATATTTTAAGCTTGAAGTTAATTTTATTTGACATGAAATATTATTTTATTAATAAAAATATTTTGTTTTATTTTAATTAAAAATTAAAATATTAACATTAAAAATCTTTTGATATTTCAATTTTAAATTTTTTATTTTGTATATTATTAAACATAAATATTTTTAATATTTCAAAAATAAATAGTATTATATTCTTATTTTAATAATAAATAATAACATATATAATAATATTTTTATTATTTTAATAATTAATGTTAAATAATATAATAATATTATTTTCTTAATATGAATTTTTTAATAATTTGTTATTATTTTTAGTTTAAAATATATACTTTTATATTTTATTTATTAAGGTATTTATATTACTATTTTAATACTATTTTAATAATAAAAATAAATAAAAAATATTTTTGTTATGATTTAATAATAGATACTTTTAATATAAAATATAATATTTTAATAGTATAAATATTTTAATAATAAATATTACTATTTTAATATTAATAAAAATAATATTTTAAAAATAGTAATACTATTTTAAATATTTTAAAATATTAATATAAAGAATGTTAACTAGTTTTATTTTAAGTATTTTTTGTATTTATATAATTTTTTAATATTAAATATTATTATTAAAATTTAATTATTCTTGAATATTTATAATTTTAATAATAAATATTTTCAATATAGTTTATTAAAAATAATTTTTAATATTTTAATAGTTATATTAACATTATTTGAAAAAAGAAACAAATTTTCTAGAAAACAACTAAATAATAAAAAAAGCTTTCGTTAACTTATCCAAACAATAAAAATTTTCTATTTTTTTCAAAAACATAAATATTTTCAAAATCATTTTTTAAAAGTTAATTTCTTCGAAACAAATGGAGCCTAAGAATATGTTAAGGACCAAAATAAAGATGGAAGTCGCATAGATCCAGTAGCAAAATACAGCCCAATAGAATTGTTATTTCAAATGTTTATAGTCTTTGTTATTAACAATAACTAGGATTGTACCCACGCTACATCGTTATTGAGATAATGTATTAATACATGTTAATGTCAAGTGTTTGTATATGTTTTAATAAACAAAACACATATGTAGCAGCACTTGCACAATAAAAATTGTCTTAAACTACTAGCAAGTATCACAAAACAAGTAATTACATATGCAAAGCAATATCTAGAAACTTCCTTTATTATTAGAAATTAAAAAGTAACTTAAATGCAATTTAAAAACATAATGCAAATAATATAGGTTAGACACTAATATTGGAGTTTTAATAATAAAAAAAGAATGAAACAATATTTTTTGTAAACTTAATGCCTTGAATATTAGTAATTTTTTAGTGACATAATCAGGTATTTCATCATTATATTTTTCAAGGATCCTTTATGATTTGAATAATATTTTCATCATATTCTAAATCCTTTATGATTTGAATATTGTAAAAAGAATGTTGGACCAAAGCTATGAAAATCATCATTTGAACATTTCCTTTTATCAAACAATCATCAAGAAAGATGGCAACCTTGGTAACAAGATAAACATACTTATGAGGGAAGAAAAAGTTTACCTAAACATGCAACTTTTGGCATCTCTCTTTGGGATTTCCTATTTGCTGCTAGCTAGCTTGTGTTACTTATATTCTAGCTCGCTAATCACATGCAAAGTTTATTCATAGACTTCGTTCATCATATTTTCTTTTCAGATGGTTGCCTCCTAGATTGGAATGGTTACGTACCATGGACAGTAGCCTAGGATTCAGCCCAAAAAGGTTTAGCTTGCTATTCTTTCTGCACTTTATATTTTTCCTAGTTCCATTTTTTGTCCATCTAAGATTTTTTGTTTTATTTTTTATTTCACTAAGGTCATGTTTAGCATATAAAAGTATAATAAGATAAGATAAGATAATATTATGAATAGAATTAGATTAAATAATGTCATTTTATTTTGTATTTAATGTATGCAAAGGTTAAAATAGAATAATTTATTTATTTATCAAAATTATCCTTCCTCAAAATTTATACAATTTAAATTATTGATTTAATTTTTAAGGATATAATTGAACATGTAAATTTAATCCCATGAATTAAAAATAATTCTCTCTACCAAAGGAAGATTAAATAATATTATGCCAAGAGGATATTAATTTTCTTTGCAATCTTTGTTCCTCTCTTTAAATACAAATTAAATATGATATAAGATGATTATCATCCTATACCATCAAAAATCCTATGCATCAAACATGACCTAAGATTCTCGTCCGACTCTTTACTACTTCTTTTACGTTGCTTGTCTTTTGAAAATTAAAAGATAGGACATTGCTTCCATAGGTTGAATAGGTGCTTATGGTCAATCATACTTTTACGATCAATTTCACAATCTTAGAACAGATGACTGCATTTGCTGTCATTATGCAAAAACACCCTGGATGGGTAGTGCGAACGTACGTACCTAAGAATGATGTTTATAGATTTTAATGTTGTAGGGGATTTTTAATTAGTTGATTACTGTTGTTCATTGCTTTTGTGAGTATTCCTGAATTTTATTTTGTTACATTTGGTTGTATGCCAGGTTTTATAACTCACCAGTAACAACCCGTTACTGCAACTTTCATAGAATTCCTTAGTTGTAAGTTTTCAAATGAAAATCCCTATTGGGAAATATATAGCTTAGTGTTTTTCTAAAATTTCTCTGTTTTCTGTTGTTCTGCATTATTTCAGTTTGATAGAAAGTGGGCACTAATTCATCTAAATAGTGGGCGTTAATTGCCATATTGACCATTGACACTTCACAATTGTAAAATACACTCCTTAAATACGTTCCATAGAGTATCAATATGTGTTTTTCCCTTTTAATGTAGGATAGTAATTGATATTTTTAAATTTTTTAAACACATACCCAAGTATGTTTTTCTGTAATAAATTAAACGAAAACAAACAGCTGACCAAAACAAAATTAAGAAATAAATATTAGGGTGAAAACACATACCTAATTTCAATTCACAAAGATACACCTCTCTATGCTTCAATCCTACTATCGTATCTACTTTTGTAGCCTCAAACACATGCACCATTTCATTCGATTCCAGATCGCTTTTCATCTAAACAGCAAAAGACAACAAAAAATCCCATATTATCCATCCAATTAATTAAGGGGAGTGAGAACAACAAAAATCCTAAATTAAAAACTGTTACTTGAAAAATGTGATCTTCATAGAGACTAAAATCAGAGACCCACTGTTCACATTGCATACTGATGTTTCTATTTGAATCTCTATTTGAATCAGAGAACCACCCTTTCTCTCTGGCTTTCCATTTGGTCCTTCAATGCCGATTGCAACTTCTGTTATCGATTGGTGATTCCCTCTCTCTTGCAGTGCCTCCCCCTCTTTCTTATCTTCCCTTTCCCTCTCCCTTCTCTGAATCAAGGCTGGGCAGACTTTTTAAGCTTCTACATCAGCTCATTTTCTTACATACTCAATCGATCTATATCAGAGTATTCCAGTTGTTCCATCTTCTAAGTTACTTTTTAGCCCAACAAAGATCGCAAAGTATTGTCAAGGGATGATTCGATTATTCATGCCTACATTGTACATGTAATGGCAGCATCTTCACAAAGAAACTACACAATTTCAATGACTTCAACTGGAACTGTAATCATCTGCAAAGTATACAACTTATTGCTGGTTTTTCCAATATCTTATAAAATAATGGCCTTCCCGCCTCCACTAAAATATAAAACTTCTTCAACTTTCTCTTCTTTTACTTTTTTCAATGTAAGGAGCAAATACCAACATTGCAATTTAGAAAAAAAATCATGAGCCTATCAACTGTTGGATCAAAAAGATCACTTTTTTTTTGCAGTCCCAACAAAGACAGATTTTCAGCCAACCTAAATTTTACACTGTCTAAGAAAAATCCAGATCCAAGATACTCAATGCTTTTCAAATATCTATCATTTCAACACGGAGAACAGAGCAGCAATATGAGAACTGGGTTTTTTCACAGTCGATCAATTAACTACTTGAAGTAAGAGAAATTGAAAGATTTTAAAGAGAAATTTAAGGAGATCACACGTGGAAAAAAGGAGAGAGGGGATCATAGTTTCTCAACTTTGGTTGTAAATTAAATCACGATTCCTTGTTGCCTCTCTAGATTTTGTTTCTGGGGTTCTTTTTTTTTTACTTTACCAATGGGACAGCAGATAATGATTCAATTGGATCATCAAACTATGTCCCTCGGACTCTCACTCCCTGGGACTTTTCTGCAGAATGTTATTGTTTATTTAAAAAGAGTAATCAATATTATCGAAGTACCCTTTTTTTCCCTTTTTCATCTTCTTAATTTGGATTTCCAAGTTACTTATCTCTTTGATAGTTAATATATTATTGAAATTAATACTTAAAAAATTACAGATTCGAAAACACTTAAATAGATATAATTTTCTTTTCAGCCAAATATGTAGAATGATAAATGAGTTTATAGGTAAATTAAAATTTTTTTTAAAAAAATTAAATTTACAAGAGGTCTTTAATAATCAAACTATCCACTTATCACTCAATACTCGGCTTGCGGTCCAACCCAATTTGGTTGAATTTAGGCATAGATTTTTATGTTTGAATCCAGTTTGATTAGATTATTTTGTTCATAAATAATATATTTAAAATATATTTAAAAACATCAATATAAATAACATATTAATAATAGACAGATTAGGTCGAGCTCATGCTTAACTTTTAAAAAGGAGGTTTGATAAATTTCGCTTTGATCCATAAATTATTTTAGATAAGTGATGCTTTCATTGTTTATTATTATTATTATTATTATTATTATTATTATTATTATGCTTGATTTCATTTTAAAATGGTTAAAATTAGTAGTGTGAAATTTTTATTTCAATTATTGACATTAAAAGCTTGAAATCCAAATTGATCAAATGAAAATTATTGATTAATTAAAATTATCACTAACTTAATACTTATTCCATCTTCCATAATTTTTAAATTTTGATTTCTTCTAAAAAACCTTATTAGATCAAGGCCGAACAATAACCAATTGAGTATATATCAGTTTGCCATTTTCTAATTGCAAGTCAATATTAGGAAAAATCATAGAAGCAATTTACTCTTTTTACAAATAGAATTTTAGTTGAGGCAGTTTGTCATAATGTATAAATTCATAGATCTATTATTAGACATGGATGAAAAGAGTCGCTACCAATTTTTTTTGTTTAGCTGTGATTGATCATTTGATTGAATCTGTTCCATTTAAAAGAAATCTTAAGATTAACTTAGGCATTTTTAAATAGTAGAGTTTGATTTACAAAATCAAACTTTAGGTTCGGGAGTACGGTTACGGATGAAGAAAGTTGTAGCACCACCACGACTTTCATCCAAAGGATGGTATTAGTTTGATTTCATATTATCCAAGCTTTGAAAGTGTTTATAATTTATCAAAATATTTAGTATTGAGAATTAATCTTAAAATTATACCAATAGTTTGGTAGCAATTTAAGATAATTTTTTTATCTTAGGAGTATTCATGGAGACTAGTGTCTTACTCTGAAGAAACTTTGTCATCGGATTTATTAATATTTATTTTTTTAATTAAAAAAATTAGTAAAGTCTCCCAATAGTTTGGTGGAACTTACTTTGAAGCAGATTCCTCAACAATTTGATAAGATTTTATTGTAAAAAGATTTGTAAAAATTTTTAAGAATTTTATTATGTTTCATAATAATTTGGTAAGACTTAATTTGAAATGTAATCCACCAATAGTTTAACGGATAGAAATTATTTTTTAATTATTTTTTTGAAAATTGATTTATGAAATTTCTTAATAGTTTGGTGGATACCATAAATTTACTTGAAAAATTTTTTTAGAACTTATTTGAAAAGATTTTTTTTATTTTTGTTTTTATTTTTTAAAAAAATAACAATAGAATTTTATAAAATATTCAATGAAAATAAACAAATAATAAAATTAAATAAAATAAATTAAAAATAAAATAAACTAAAAATATAAAATAAATGAAATCAGAAAATAAAATGAAAATGGAAAAGGAAAACTACGATTCAAGTCGGGTTAGAGCGCGGGATGTGTGGGTTGATAGGTCAGTGTGCGGATCCTAGGCTGTCAAAACAGTGTCATTTAAATGCTCTCCGTTCTCTCTAAAACCTAGCCGAAAACATACCAAAAATTGGATATTCTTATCGATTTTAGAAAAATTTCCTCAGAAAATTCGTACTTTTTCAAAAAATGCATAAAAAAATTCATCGAAAAATTCAGCGTAAATATTCATGTTCATCCCAAAAAACCTAGTTTCCTAGAAATTTTCAGGAAAAAATCCTAGATTTTCCTAGCTTTTTCTAAATCTCTTCAAAAATCTTTCAGAACCTTAAACCTAACTCCAAAAACCTATATCCAAGCTAGAAACTTCAAATCAAACTCGAAATTTCAAAATCGAAATCCTAAAAATTCTTACTACCTAAAGAACACCAAGTTCACCTTTTTTTTTTTAAAAATGCAATCGTGTCCCCTCTAAAATCCCTCTTGTTTGTTCTCTGCAATGTTAATTCAATTTATAGGCAGCCTTAGAACAAATTTTAAAAAATAAATAGAATCAATCACAGACTTGAATCCTTACTCGAACCCCAAATTAGGTCTAAGTTCCTTGCTAATTTTTTGGATTGATCCAGAAAATCCTCCTTTTGACTACATTGAATTTCATATTTCAGTTTTAGTTTCTATGATCACCAGTTAGGAAAAAAAATAAATAAATAAATAAATAAAATAAAAATAAAAAAGAGATAATAAGGATAATAATAATAATAGTAATAATAATAATAATAATATGATATAACGTATAAATCAATAATAAAAAAAATAATAATAACAACAATAACAATCGGTTCAACAGACCCTGAACACAAATGGGTGTCTACAGTTGGTCTTCTTTGCACATATTTATTAAATAGGGATGATACAAAGACCTAAACAGTCACTCTATTTCAAGAGTCAAATCAATAAAAAGAAATGACTGGGATTGAGCCACAGGTCAAGGAAATGATTTGGATCGAGCCAAGATCGAATAGTTCGTAAAATGATTTGGACTGAGTTGAGATCGAAAAGTCAAAAAGATGATATAGACTAAGTCGAAATAAAAAAATAAAAAAAATGATTTGGACTGAGTCCAGATCGAATGACCGAGACTAAGCCATGAGTCAAGAAACAAAGTGACCATGACCAAGTCGAGGTCGAAGATGAATGACTGAGATGAAATTGTAAGTCAAGAAAATGATTTGGATTGAGCAAAGATCAAATGAGTAGGATGAAACTATGAGTTTAAGAGATAAAGTGATCAGGATCGAGTTGAGGTCAAAGATGAATGATTAAGATGAAACCGTGAGTCAAAAAAATAATCTGGACTGAGTCAAGATTAAATAATCGGGACAAAATTGTGAGTCAAAAAGATAAAGTGACTAGGACCAAGTCAAGGTCAAAGATGAATAATCAAGACAAAATTGTAAGTCAAAAAAATGATCTGGACTGAGTGAAGATCGAATGACCAAAACGAAGTCACAAGTCTGAAAATGATCTAGACTAAGCTAAAATCGAAAGCGAGTGATAAATAATAATGTGACAATGCAAATGCATGTCCTATCTTGGATGTCAATGTAAACATAATGTATGTAGTGTAGATGTTACTAGATTAATGCCATGAAATTTCATTTGTGGTAGCAAGATTCTCAAGACTCCACCATCTTATGTATTATTTTTTAACTTTTCAGCATTTCAGAACAAATTCTGTCAACTAATCCAAGTCATTCTTTTCATCTAGTCATAACTTGTAAGCCATGTCAACTAATCTATTACTGAATTCATCATTGAGTCACCTTGTTTGCCCCATTGTAAATCATTTTATCTTGGTTCTTTCTTTTATCTCATCATAGATTTCTTTCAAAAAAATGGGAAACTCTTTATGAAAAATGTCATTCATATATTTGCCATCATTCAAATTAGTGACAGATATAATACATTTCCTTTATTCATTCAGAGAATTTTTATTTGGTGAAGGATAAGAAAAATGGGTATTTATTATTGAAAGAATAAAAGGTAGGGTCAAGAATAACTCAAAGGTGAACAAAGACAAAATGCTATGATTTATTCAAGTAGGATATTAACATTCAAAATAAATATTGTTTAGACAATTTTGTTTCCCTTTCAGAATTCTCATTCAAAAGCATGATTCCATCAATATCATCTTCATTCTTGGGACTCTCATATGGAGCTGTGTTTTCAAGTTTATATCTTTACTTAAATCGCCCTTTTGGGTTTTTAGTCTAAGTTTCCATTTTCCTCTTTTTCTTTCTTTTTTCACTTTATCTTTTTTTTTTTTTTTTCTTTTTTTTGGTTCTTTTTTAACACCTCATTTTTCTTATTTTTTTTCATTTTCTTTTATCCATTAGTAACACTTTGATCAAAGTCTCAAACAATCCGATGGCAAGTATGCCTTAATTCAATTCATGATTCCTCAATTCGAGCATTCATATCCAATCCAAATGGAATTTTAAAGGATGTAATATAGGCTAAGATAAGGGTTATAAAAGAAATGAATAAAATAAGCCCAAATTGTATTTGTAGGGTAATTAAACTAGGGATTATTTTTTTATGTTAAGCACTTTGACATTTTACCCCATCAATTTTTTTTATTTTTTATTTTTGGTAATCAAACCATGAATCATTTCTTCATGTGGAGCACTTTTATATTTTGCCCCATCAATATTCTTTTTCATTTTTCATTTTCATTTTTTCTTTTTTTTCATATGTTAAGAAAACTTGATCACCAAAGGGCTTTGCCCCTAATAATGAAAAAGTTTCTCAAACTTTGCCCCCCGTGTAGGAAGATTCTTGGTTAGGGTTCCTTAAAAGAAATTTTTAACAAGCTCAAATGGTGTAACAAAGATAATTTTTTTTGAAAGGATAGAAGAAAGATGGTTATTTTTCATTTCAAAAGATGGCCATTCTTATTTTAAACATGAATATTCTCAATGAAGAGTCTTTATTGACTAAGAGCAAACTTGTAAACAGTTACAAAGATTATGTGTTGCATCACTTTTGAAATTCTTCCATAAATTTGGCCTTTTATTCAGCAATCTCAATGAACCAACAATTTTAAATTTATCAATCAAACCATCATGAATGGTATCAAATCTTGAATTATCATCATAATTGTTTGAACATTCATTATTCAGAATAAAAAAATGAATGTGGAATAAGGTATAAGAAAGTAAAAGTAAATAATGGGTATTCACATAATAGAAGATTGAAAGTGCATTAGATTTGTCACTTTTATTAAAATGATGAAAAATAAAATAAAATTCAAGTACATAAAAAAATTCACACTATCAAGAAATCCTAAAATAATGAGCAGTTCTAATCAACCTTTCCAAAATCATGCCTTTAGGTGATTGGGCAATGGGTTTTTACTGACATTAGATGCCATGTTTCCACCAGTATCAAAACTTATCAACCTTTCTTTGATTAGACTTTGCACTATACGTTTCAAAATAATTTTCGATGAAATGGCCCATCACCCCAAAATGATAGTCATAGTAAGTAGTGGAATCATACCATGTAGGTTAGGAAGGTTTAGGTTGTTTTACAGAAACGGGAGCAATCATGTTGTTTTTGTAAAGTTCTTAATAGAGTTCGGTATAGCTCATAGGAATAGGGTCAAACATAAGTTTTTTCCTATTTTGTGATTCATGTGCACCACTTGTTGAGGTAATGAGATGAATAGAGAGCCTAAAAAGGGATGGATAAGAAGGTCGTGAAGTTAATTGGTTAAGTACAATAGAAGCATGACTTACAAAAGAATGATATGTGGGATAGATTGGCTAAGAGTAGTTTCTAGATTGTTACTTATTGAAACTCATAGCTTGAGTCTCATTTTTTTTTCTTAAGCATCTTTTTTGCAGTAGATGATTTTTTTCTTTCAGTTTGTCACTCTTGATTGCATTTTTTATGATCTCTCTTAAAATCACCATATTGATAAATTTTTTAGTCATGTTCCCTATCATTTTCTTGTAGTATGACAACTTTAAAATGCTTACAAACAGCATTGTCATTTTTTTCTCTATTAAGGGAGGTTATACCTGGGTAGCAATATCCCACCACCTTTGGGCATACCTTTTAAAAGATTTGAATTTTTTTTCTCCATACCTTGTAATGAAAGACGATCAAGAGACATCTATAATGTGATAGTATTGGTTGATGAAAGATCGTGTCAAATCTTTTCATGATTAAATGTGAGTTCTATCTAACTTAACATACCATCTTATAGCAGACCTAGTTAAGCTATCTTGAAACACATGCATGAGTAGTTTCTCATTGCTGACGCGTGCTATCATCTTACGATAATATATTATGATGTGTGTAAAGGGCATTTAGTACCGTTGTACTTCTCAAAATTTGGTACTTTGAATTTCAGAGGAATAGTCACATCTGGTACCAAACAAAGGTTGACAACATCTATGAATCCATAAAAATCAATGCTTCTACAACCCACAATCTTTCTTCAATCATACTCATGGCTTGATCGATCTTAGAATCTTTTAAGGGTGTAGCTATTTGTAACTTCACTTCTTCTTTTGTTTCATTCATTTTGGGACTTTGGATAAGCTCATCTACCTTTTCAATAAAGAGATGATTGGTATAACTTTGAACTTTCACTTGATTGTAATTTGAAAACATAGTTTATTATTGCTAAACGCTTGGAATGGTTTCGGCCTAATATGGAGCAAAACCTAAAGGATATAATGGCTTAGTATCTTCATGTGAAATGTCTTTTTCTTCTATTTTTCCTTTATTTATCTTTTCTAAAGCTTTGAGGATCTTACTTAGCTTCCCCTCAATTACTTCTTGAGCTTTTTCAAACCTTTCAAACTAGTCTGTATTGCCTTACTCCATCTTTTTGGCTCTAACCCAAGTGTAGTATTGGTGTTGAGCTATCCTTAAACCATGATTTTCATAATATAAAATTTAATATTATGCTTATAAAGCCTTCAAATTTAGGTATGAAAACAAAGAAAAAATGCATGAATGCAATAAAAAAAATTTACCACATAACAATTGTTATAAAAAAAATCTTTATTGAATCAAAAGTTATTTTATTACATTCATGAAAAGTCTAGAATACTAAGAAAAGAAACCCATAACTCGTCGATACTGGCTTTGCACCTCATTAAGGAAATCTATCAATTTTTGACTATGTGCTCCCATTGGTGGCACACTTGCTTTCCATTTTTCAATCATTTCTATCATGTCCTTGGCTTGTAAATGGCTACCATGATTTGTTCAAGCAGGAACTTCAACTAGTTATGCTTTTTCATATATGCTTCTTTCATTTGCTTATATTCTTTAGTTACAGCCTTCATTTATGCTTTGATTCCCATCACCACTTCATTTAGCATCTGGATGTGCTTTTATGCTTCAAAAAGCATTGCATCCTTTGCTTGTAATTTTGCTTACAATTATTAATTTTCTTGTAATAGTTGGGCTAATTCCTGATTAGCAGATGACCTTGTTGTATTAAGGTTAATGTACAAATTCCTTTATCCATCATTTTCTTGCTCCAATGTTTAGACTTCCATTTTTAGCCTTTGGTTTGCAAGCTTTAACTTTCGAGACTCTCTTTTTAGGCTAGCAAAAGATTTGCCTAGGCTTTCTATGGATGTAACTGAGATTTTCTTTATTAAAAATATTTTGTGAAAAATATTCCTTATGATGAATCTAATAATATGAATGCATGATAAAAGAAAAAAGCTAGTAAAAAAATACATAAATATAGATATCAACATATAGGGTTAGAAAAAATATACAAAAAGACAATACGTAAGCTTACAAATAAAATAAACATCCAATCATGTATCATATTATGGATTTTCTAACACAAAAGGGAGGCATGGTTCTACCTATAGTTGGGCTTTTAAAGTTAACTACATGTGGTGTAAATAAATTCTAAAAGGTTTCCAAATTGTTCTTTACATCATCGTCCATCATAGACTAGTAAGGCACCCCGATCTTCACCCATCATAAGCTTCAAGTGAAAAAGGTTTAATTTGAGTGGGAGTGTTTTGCAGGCTCATACGGAGACATGAAATCTTACAAAGGCATAGGTACTTCATTCCATTCTTAGGTGGAGAGCTTTATGTTATGTACATACAAATGAATGACAAATATATACAATAAATAAATAAATAACTAAGCAAGTATAAAAAAAATAAATAGGAAAAAGAGAAAATAATCCTAAATTTATTAAGGCTTGAATAATAAGGAATCATTTACTAGCTTGACTCTCGATATCCCCAACGAAGTCATCAAACTGTTATAACGTATAGATCCATAGACTTACTGCTAGACATGGATGAAAGGAGTTACCCCTAATCTTTTTTGTTTAGATATGATTGGTCACTTGATTGAATTTGCCCCTTGATTGAATTTATCCCATTTAAAGAGAAATGACAAGATTAACTTAGGCATCTTTAAATAGTAGATTCTAATCTACAAAATTAGACTTTAAGTTCATAAGTACAGTTACAGGTGGAGAAGGTTGTAGCACCCTTATGATGCCCATTCAAAGGATGGTACCAATATTGAAATGATGGTACTAATTTGATTTCAGATTATTCAAGCCTTGAAAGTGTTTATAATTTATCAAAATATTTAGTATTGAGAATTAATCTTAAAATTACCCTAATAGTTTGGTAGCAATTTAAGATAATTTTCTCATCTCAGGAATATTCATGGAGATTAGTGTTTCACTATTAAGAGGCTTCGTCATCGGATTTATTAATATTTATTTTTTATTTAGAAAAAATCAGTAAAGTCTCCTAAAAGTTTGGTGGAACTTACTTTTAAGTAGATTTCCTAACAGTTTGGTAAAATTTTATTGTAAAAAGATTTGTAAAATTTTTTGAGAATTTCATTAAGTTTTTCAATAGTTTGGTAGGACTTAATTTGAAAAGTAATCATCCAATAGTTTAGAGGATAGAAATTATATTTTGTTTTTTTATCAATTTTTTTGAAAATTGGTTTATAAAATTTTTCAATAGTTTGATGGATTCCATAAATTTACTTAAATTTTTTTTTTTTACAACTTATTTGAAAAGATTATTTTTTGTTTTTTATTTTTATTTTTTAAAAAATAGTTTAGAAGATAGAAATTATATTTTATTTTTTTTATTATTTTTTTGAAAATTGATTTATGAAATTTTTCAATAGTTTGATGGATTCCATAAATTTACTTAAAATTTTTTTTTACAACTTATTTGAAAAGATTATTTTTTGTTTTTTATTTTTATTTTTTTAAAAAATAACAATAGAATTTTATAAAATATTTAGTGAAAATAAACAAATAATAAAATTAAAAAATTAAAAATATAAAATAAATAAAATTAAAAAATAAAATGAAAATGGAAAAGACTTGCGATTTAGGTTGGGTTAGAGCGCAGGTCGATACGCGGGTCGACGGGTTATCGTGCGGATCTTGGGCTGTCAAAACGATGTTGTTTAGACACTCTATAAAAGTCAAGTTCAACGTTTTAATCCTCAAAAGCTGTATGTTCTCTCTTTAGACCCTTAAACACTATTTTTTCTTTCTAAAACCTAGCTGAGACCACACTAGAAACTAGAAATTCTTGTCGATTACTGGAAAATCCTATCAAAAAATTCATACTCCACTGAAAAATTCATTGAAAAATTCATCGAAAAATTCATGGTCATCATAAAAAACCCAATTTCCCAAAAATATCCAAAAAAAATCTCAGATTTTTTCAGCTTTTTTCAGATCTTTCCAAAAATCTTCCAAAACCTATACCTAACTCCAAAAACCTAAATCCAAGCTAGAAACTTCAAATCAAACCTAGAATTCCAAAATCGAAATCCCAAATATTCTTATTGCCTAGAGAACACCCAGTTTACCCTATATTTTAAAAAGTAACCGTGTCCCCTCTAGAATCCTTTTTATTTGTTCTTGTAATGTTGTTCAATTTATAGGCAACTTTAGAACAAAATTTAAGGAATGAACAGAATCAATTTCGGGCTTGAATTTGAGATTGGGTCTACCCAAACCCCAAATTAGGTCTAGGTTCCTCGTTGATTTTTTGGATTGGTCTTGAAAATCCTCTCTTTGACTGCATTGAATTCCAGGTTTCAATTTTAGTTTCTATGATCACTAGTTAAGAAAGAAAATCGAAATAAAATAAATAAAATAAAAATAAAATAGAGATAATAAAGATAATAATAATAATAATATAATAATAATAATATGATATAACATATAAATCAATAACAAAATAATAATAATAGTAATAACAATTGGTTCAATAGAGTCTAGACACATATGGGTGTCTACACAATTCATTGTAAATCCGTCTCTAATGATAGTTGAAGTTGACTTCAATTTAAATTAAAATCCAAAGGACGAAAGGATTTGCAATCGTCACTAAATTATATATCCTCACTATATATAAATTCCTAAACCTACAATTCATTACTATTTGCTTATTCCAATCCCATTAAGCTTCCAAGACTTTTAAAAAATCACTAAGAAGTAAATCTTGGTTTAGATTCTACCTTGAAAATCAAATGGGTTATCAAAATGATAAGGCGAAGTAGGTACTCCAAGAAGTCTTACAAGATGGTGAAGGCTGAGGCTGCCAAAACCATAGAATCTTAGCCATGTAAGTGGGTAAAAAGGCTAAAAGGTACAAAGTTCCGATCAAGTATCTTTCACTTCTGACATTTAAATAACTGTTAATCCAATCCCAAGATCAAGATGACTTTGATGCCAAGATTAATGGACCAATCATGATTTCATGCAATTCTTTGATTTTTGATCAATTATTGAAGACTATCAAACACTTTTAGATGGACTTGATTTGATTTCTTTGTATATGAACTATTAGATCCAAACATTAATGTAACAAAATTCAAATAATAATGTAAAGTTTTAGTCAAAATTTTAAAAAATTTAGTTCCATTTAAATAATTATTTATTCATAAAATATATTTCATCTATCTTTTTTATATTTTAGGCTTTTTCTTTATTGCATGCTATTTCATCATCAAAACCAATAGCTAATAATTTAATAAATTAATTAGACTAAAAAGATTTTTTTTTTGAAAAAGTTTCAATTGTAATCTAGCCTAGAACCGATGTTTTACCTCCGACAATCAATGTCTTTTTTCTATGTGACAAGTTGGACATGTTTTGCATTTTAATTTTCAAAAAGCTTCTCAACCATCGAATTAAGAATTATATCAACAAACTCAATCAAATCAACAAATTAAAACCTACTTAAATTCAGCCAAATATAATCTTCTAATTAGCCATGGCCTAAGTAGATCATACTTATACTTATAACCAAGGCAACAGTAATGTTAGTTAACTTATCTCGTACTTCTTTATGGGTCGACAGTTAACAACAAAGCAGCAGTAATGCTGGTTAACTTATATTAATTTTTAAATTCTTTGACAATTGCGGGCCCATGGAGAAGCAAGGGCTTTTAGAGTTTTTTCTCAAAATGTTGTCTTTTAAAACATTTTTTTTTAATTAGAGTTATTTAAAACTTATTTCTTTAAACAAGGTTGTTTAAGCCACATCATTTCGATGTCATTTTTTATAAAAAAAAATAAAATAATAAACTTTCCATGTTAATAAGAAAAATATGTCAAAAAAATAAATTAAAACAAAACCCCAAACCCTAGCTGCTAAGCTCTCTTCTTATATTTTTGAAAAAGCCAATGCCAAGAATTGACCTTCTATGTCTCCTTACTAGAGTTTTTTTTAGGGTTGAATCAAAATAAAGCCCACTCCAACCTTTTGCTGCAAGAAAGTTTTTTTAATTTTTGAGGGTAGAAAAGTGCAGTTTGTCCAAGTTTAAAGGTTTAAATTACACTGGTGGCAGTGGTGATAATGGTTATAGTTCAAGAAAATTAAGTTCTGAGAAAAAAGATGGGTAGCACTTAAGAAACCATAGTCCTAGTTTGCAAGGTAAATCCCAGCTGTAAATTCAGGAATCATTCTTTGTAGCTAGTATTGCTCTTACTTTGACTCAAACTCATTATTATTTCTTTTTTTTTTTGGTATATTTAATGTTGTTTCCATTATGCCATTGTTGATAATTTAGTGGTAGTAGCCTAGTACTATTGTTTCTTCATTATTGATTCTTATTTTTGGTTGCATTCCGAACCATGATTTTGGATTTCCTTGTTCATTAACTAGTTAGTGGATGGAATGCTCTAAATAATTTGTTTATGCCACATCAAGTATTTAGGATTTTCGAATCTAAGATTAGAGTTAAAGCTTTGAGTTGTTCTTGCATTGGTCATTTATTATTATTTTTTTTGCTAAACCAAAATTCATGATGAATACAATGGCAACTTTGGGAAAGATGCAAAATTATCCAATTTTTTGGTAAAGTTGGCAAATCTATTGACATGAATAATATAGTACAACAACCAACACAGTTAAAGGATTTTATAATTTTGTATAGTCATGCTTGTTTCTATATGTTGCAAATTATACCTTTTTGGTTCTTATGTTACAAAAGCACTTGCAAAAACTCCATATTTTCTTCAGAGTTACTTGTCAAATCTTTTTGCTTTAGCCTCTTTTGAATAATTAAACAAATCAAAAAATCTTAATTGATCATTTATTGTTTTTTGGATTTCCTTACTTACTAACTAGTTGGGTGAACTGTATGTTGTGAGACAAAAAAGTTGATTTGTTTTGATAATAGTCATTGATCTACCTTTATATCTACATTTGTGTTTGTCGTTGAAGACATTAGTTTGCATAGATGAATGTCATCATCCTTAGTTTTTCCATTAGCAATAATTAAGAAGTAGGGATTTGTGGGTGGATTTCCTAGTTAGGTTAAATATGTATGTTAATAAACTAGTAATCTATGTTGTGTTACTATAAACCTACAAGTTAAGTGGAAGAAAACCTAAAAATGAATCTCTTGATAAAAAAGATCTAATAGATACTTATTTCAAAAAGGTTCTTAGTTTTGTTGCTATTGCAAGCTATTTATACTTTTATTGGTGTTTTGTAGGATATGTTGCATGAGTATATCTATATACGTGTTAAAAAGTTAATTCTTTTTGCCGGTAAAGCCATAAGTTTCTTTAAAACCAAGCCTTCCCTTTTAGTTTCAGGATGCTCTATATAATCTCAAAAGGTTTATTGGTCTTTTGGGCATGTTCACTTCCAAAAGAAGCTGTTCTTAGATGTAAAAATATTTGGAGAATAGTTGTTTACACAATTTGAAGATGATAAGATTGAAAACTATGCTTCAATATCTAAAGGTTTTCTTCCAGTGTTATGTAGTATAATATCTATTTATATACCTTTGAATGGTAGAAACCTTTACCAATTATGCATTTATTATATGTAGGAATCATCAAATTTTCAAAAAAGATCATTTGAATGCTCAGTTGACTTATCTGGGTAGTTGCAGCTAGTCACATTGGGAAGGTGCTTTATGTCAAACTTGCTAAATGATATATTTGAAGGTTGAAGCCTGTATTTACTAAATTTGTTCTAACTTTATAGCATATGGTTGTATGTGCCTACTTGAATGGCAAACTGAAGGCTCTAAAGGACTTTTTTTTTAGCCATTTTTATGGTAAAAAATGTACAACATCTTAATTCCTCTTTGCAAATATGTAAAATGTTTTTAATAAATATTTATTATCATTCCAATGCTTTCTTAAAAAGAGTTTTTAGTTAATACGTTTGCTACCTCACCCATCAACTACTGAAGTTGATCTTATGGTTCCATTTTAGTCGATATGATATTATTGAGGGTGTTTTGTATCTGGATTCTCTTTCGAATATGCTGCCCTATCAAGACTAGTTCAAGACAACTAAAAATCAGTTGTCAACTGAAACCAAAATCAATTATATAGATGTTGTTTCATCAAGATCAATTGTATAGAATATCAAGCTAGGACATTGCAAATGTCATTGAAATTTTTTATCACTTAGTCAATAGAGATCTATAAATGAGGACTTAGTGAAAGGCTTTTCAAAATGCATTTTTTTCTCTTTTATATTCATTTATTTGTTGCTATTGCAGTTGTTAACTTTGTATCAAAGCTTTCTTGTTCTGTTTCTAGTAATAAAAAATTTCAATTTTTTTTTCGAATTAAGCACATATTTGCAATTGAATAATGAAAAGTTAATAATTATTTGGGCTCAAAAATTTTAAATATTTTATGCTCTTTACTTACTCTAAATAAATTATGTTAAAACCAATCAAATTTGAAAGTAACCAACATTTTCGTAATATAATTAAAAGACAAAACTAGTAAATTAAAGGCAAAATCATAAAACCTTCATGAAACTATGAAATGAAGAAGTTCATATCTTAAAAAGAAAAATAAGGTGCTTGCTCAACAAAATTACTTAGAGATGCCATCTGCAATCATTCCATTGACAAATTTTGGATATTAATCTTCTTAGAATTCTTGGTAACCTTATATATATTTGAAAAAATATAGATTAAATAATTTTTAACTTGAAAAGAAAAAGAATGTTTCTCATGAATATCCATTCTTTCCCAGTATTAGACAAGTAAATTCCTTTTATTAATTTATGAAATTAGAGTCAAAAGTAAAAAATCTAGTCTCAAAATCTATTGCTGAAAATTTTAGCATTGGAAATGAAAAAAAAAAGATAATACAAAGAAAATGCAAGCAAACATACAAGCAAAAATAGAAGAAATTGATAATTTAGAAATGAAGTGTGAAAAATATAAAGTGCTAGTAGTTTTTTTTAGAGAAATTAGTTATCAAAGTACATCTTCAATAAACTAAAATGAGAAAGAATAAAAAAAAAACCTTATATCTCATTTTAAACTATAGATGCATTTAAATTTTTATGTCTTTTCATTTGACATGTCCTATAATCATGGCCTGGTTGTTTACAAAGTCTGTAACGAATTGTTGTTCAACATTCATTGATATCCATCTTAGTTCTAATTCATGTAGATTGTGGTTAACCTTTCTTTAAGCATTTATGATTAGGATTCGATAATAATTATAAGATATTAGGCTCTAGTTAAGAAATTTCATGAGGGATTGGATTAAACTGAGGTACCTAAGTTTGGGAGTATTGTTAAATGGAATAATACTTTTCTATGTATTCCTAACTATCAAGTGCCAACCTTCCACATACAGCCATCATATGTGGAAAAGGAAACTTATAAATTTATCATTTTTCACATGTACATGTTTTTTTATCAAGTTGAACAACTTGTTTGTTATGACTTCATTGCATTTTCTCACCATAAGATGTAGTTATTACTTCAAACACTCTTTTTGTATATCAAATGGAACAAGATCATGTGTGTTAGCCTTTGCCAAATAACCTTAAAGTTTAGTTGTAACATGAGGAGTGTACAAGTTTTTTTTTGCCAATGGCTTAGTACAATGCCTTGTCTGGTGCTGAAAAAGTTAACCAATCAATAAAAGATTAATTGCAATATGCTATGATAGGTAAAGTTCAAGCCCCTTTTAGCACACTATTGAACACCTCAGATAAATTAGTTGTCATTATTCCCTAACGTTAACCACCATTATATGCCAGTGCCCATTGTTGCATCAGTATCTCATCTAATCATTTTCGAGCTTTGGGATTAATCATTTTTATCTCTTTCATTATGGTATCAAACTTTCATAACTGATGCACATTTCTAGCTCTATACTTAAGTATTTGCAAGTTTTTATTATGAAACTTATCATTTACTGCATATATATCACAAGCAAAATCGATGATAAGCCCATAGTTCTTACCATATAGAGCCAGGCTCATTCATTACTACATAAATACCACAATAACGATCAGATATCAAACAAATTCTTTTTGTTGAGTGACTTTCTCTTTAATGCAAGTAAGACACCATTTTCAACTATCAAAAGGTTCTTTTTCAGCAATAGCAAATGCAAGTGGCAAAGCTGGTTATTAGCAACAACTCACATCGCAATAAGCATTTTTTCTTCATATCTTTCATACAAATTAGTAACATCAATACTTGTAATTGGTCTACAATACTTAAATGGAAGGTGGAAAAGCCCAAAAGACACGATGGAATAGTTCAAATACTCAAATAGTAGAATCTCGCAACTACTTAAATTGCCACATAATAATCGTCCCATTACACTTTTCAAGTGCAACAATAAATTTAGGTAATACCCTATAAAATGTGTCCCAATCACCAAAAACATTTGTGATGGCCTTCTGTTTTGCATGCCACATATTGTATAAGACATTATAAAAAAAATTACCTTAGTATTTAGAGTTGCAACTAGAATAGAAGGTTCAACTTTCATTTGACTTTCAATCTTATGTGCTAACAAATTTGAGTCTAGTTATGGGTGATCACAACTCAACCTTAGTTAGACACATGTATAAGGGCCATTGTATTGAGCAATCTCAAAATTCCATGACTTTTATGTTGATACGTATGAAGCCTCCATTTGCATCCACTTTTCCAATACCTTTTGCCCTTCAATGATCGTATTTTTTTTTTGTTTTCACCCACTTCATACTTTTGGTGTCTTTTAATGGAGTACAATTGTACAACTTTTTTTTATTTTACCTTATCTTGAAAAATTAAACCTTTTCTCAACTCAAGATCATGATTCCAAACAAAATTTTAGCTTTGTGGTGTCCAATTACTAATAATAGCATCATTAACTTGATCAATATTGGTGAAAAGTGACATGTTTGGCTCATGAAGTGACACCTCTATAGTGGTATTATCGATTTTTAGGTTGACTTCTTCAAAATCTTCTTGCTCTTCGTGTTCTTCATTTTCTTCTTCAAGTACTTCATTATTCACATTCATATCCTTGAATATATTGTTAGATTCAAAATAAAACCAAAATGTCTACTGTAGTTTTATTCATACTTGTATCTTTGTCATATTGGCTAATATTTTCGTAATTAGAGAATCCAAAAATATTACCTATGATTGATACTTGCCTTTCTATGATAGGTTCACTACTACTTGGTGAAAATGGATGATTAGCGTGGTGGGCATTAGCATGATTCAATGAAGTGTCATTGTCTTGTGTTGGCAATAGCGCAAATGGAACAAAACTTGTAGATTGATGCCTATATTCAACAGGTCCAATAAAAATTGATTCTACTTCTAAATACACTTCAACATTGCTGATAGAGAGATAAATAGATGAAATTTCCAACATGATATCGATGCTACCATCATCCACAATAAATACATAGATATATTTAATCATTGATGATTTTACTATTGTTGGATATTGACAAATCAAATTTAGTTGTACTCACTCTCTATCAAATTCTAGAATGCAATACATTTTGTCTATCAATGTGTTGAATTTCGTTTTTCGCTTCAATTTAATTGCTTTCAAAGGAGGACCATTATAACGCAAGCCATTTGATCCTTCAATGATGCTACCATTCCAATAACAAAAAATTGAAATTTCTCTTCCAATCATTACCAACTAGCATTGAAACAATAAAAAATAATTATTAGCTCAATATCATAAATAATAAAAATTTCGATAATACATAAAAATACCAAATGCAATTGCTTTGGATACAAAAGCAAACAATTCAAGTAGAAAAGCCATCCACTTTACCAAGCTATTTAAGATGTAAGAAATTTAAAATCTACTTATTTTTAATTCAAACAATGCAATTGAAATTGTATTGCATATATCTCTGACCAGAGATTCCACTGGTAGTTAGAAATTGTAAACAAAAATATAAGCTAAAACTATGATTTTTTATTCACTTATGAAAGAAGTCCATAAACAGGCAATATTCTCATAATGCTCTTTGTAAGCTTTATGAAATATTAAACTCTAGTCTCAAACCCTTTATGGCTTGATCATGGAGAAAACTACATGGGCAAAGATGTCCTCAATTGTATGGTCTATCTTAGCTCAAGTTCAAATTCTGAGTTCATCAAAATATATGATACTCTCACCAAAAACAAAAAAAAAAAAAGAGAATGATGCAATAATGACAATTGGATTTCTCTTAGTCAAGAAAAAATTGATAATAAAAAGATTCTAAATTAAAATAACCCAATAAATTATGGTCTATACATGTAAAAACAAAGCCTACTAGTATGAATTTTACTAATTTTGCTTGCCTAATTAACTTGGAGGTTATATTATAATTCAATGCCAAAACTACAAGGCTTAGAATTCTTACAAAATCAAAAAAAAATTTGAGATCAGGAACAATATTGCCAAATATAATTTCCTTTACAAACCTCTGTGGTCTAAAATTTTATAAAGAAAATTGTTTTTAATAAAAAAAAGTAAAATGTAGGGAGAAAATAATATTTAGGGTTTACGAGAGATTATAATTTAGTAAAAGAAACCTTACATGTATAATGTTTCAATTTAAAAAACATATACGTTTTGTTTAAACTATTATTTATAAAATAGGATATGGAATTGATATGTCATTAACATGACATAAATACCTTTCTTAAAGAAATAAGTTTAAAATTTCTCCTATTAAAAAATAAATATTTTAAAAACCCTACATGTTGGAAAAACCTCGGATCTTTGGATAAATATGATCAAAAGGAAAAGAGAGGAAGGGAACACCCATAGAAGATAAACTAGGCATTATCTACAAAGGATGCACATGCAGTAACACTTTTTTTTTCTAGTAGTAATTAAAAAGATATTAATTATAGATTTGATTCCATAATTATCTTAAGAGAGATCTTGGAAAAACTCACTAATACTTTTGAACAATTTAAAAAGTTTTGCCACTACAAATTAAAGGATCTTGAAAGGGGAAATTATATATATATTAGTTCCTTTCCCACCATGTAGCACAACTGTTAGGAAAAACAAAGTGAAAATTAAAAATTTAACAAATGTGATATAATACCATAAATGTTATTTTCTAGATTTTTTAAAGACAGACAAAAAAGATAATGACGATATTATCACCAATAACAGATAAATAAGAGTTCACACACACATACTCCTAGATTACAATTATAAATACATGACAAATTGACAAGATAGTGAAGTTTGACGTTTTACCTTGCATGTTCTTTTAAGCTTTCCCAACCATTAAACCAAAAAGCTAAAGACTATTGTTATACTGCGAGGTAGTGGCATTTTCTCACCCTTATAGATGTTATAGATATAATAAAAACAGCTTATTCAAGTGAAAGTACTGCCTCATAGAGAGGAGAAGTATCACTTTCCGTCTTTACGTATGCAATGCATCCTTCCCATGCTGCATAATGCTGAGAAGTAGCCCCTTCTAAGCATTTGGCAATTGCCCCCCAGTCAACCCTTTCAAAGTAGCCAGCTGCGTGGATCTCAGCATACGCCTGCACACATGCATTGCATTACTCTTTCTTTGTCAATGAGAATGAGAAGTAGATAGCATCTTGAAAAAATGCATAGTAATATTTAAATTTAACAATTCGTGTATATATTTTTGTTTATTTCATATTTAATACATGTAAAATTTTATGCCAAACATAAAATAAATATTTTGATTTTTACCAAATGCATATATAATATTTGTTAAAATTTTAAATCATGTCTGTTGTGATTACGTGTGAGGAATGATCAACACTCTCATAGCATTCATTAAAAAATAATACTAATTAATTATATACTATCCTTTAATTTTGATAAAAAAAAATCTTCATTTTGGTATTTAAGAATAATTTCCTTAACTACCTTTATTCATTATAATTTTGACCTTTTTTTTTTATTAATCTTCTTTTCATTTTTTTTATTATTCTATTTTATTTGAAAAAAATAAATTGAAATTTTATTATTGAAAAAACTCTTAAAATATTATAATACGTTAATAATATTGAAAAAAGTTTTTTCTCCTAAAAATTTTTTAGATATTGCCTATTCAAGATACCTAAATCTTCATCTCTAGAGTGTTATTCATTTATTACTAAATTTCATATAAAATTTACACTAACAATAATTTTTCATAAATAAATTTATCACTAATTCATATTAAGAAGCATTAAAACAAATAAATATAAAACATAACCAAATAATGGAACATACCCAAATTACCTTTGAACTCAAAGCCCAAAACCATTCAAATAATGAGATCTAGATCAATTGCCCAAAATAGATCCATACAGTTTGGACCTCTCTTGGGTCATGGGCTGGTCAATAAAACGGGTTGGGTTGGCAGCTGCCATGGTCTTCTTTTCTTCTTCCCAAAACTACGTACTTTTAATTAACCTACCAATTACAAAACCTAAAAAAATTTACTATCTCTTTCATTTGTCCTTTTCATTTTCGATCACTAAACCTCAAATCTCTCATTTGCTTTGAAACATAAAGCCAATAACCACATATTTCCCAATTTTCGGCCAGCCTTTCCGCCCTCGTCGCTAATCGCCATCAGTCGATGCCATAAAGTCCTTCAAAATTTTCTCATGACTCTTTTTGTTATCCTCTTTCCCTTTCCCAACTTATATCTCTTAAAAACTTTCTGGATTCTTCTAGATTTGATTTGTAAATTACAGTTGTTAAGCTCGAAAAATCAGCCCCTATCACTCTAAATCGGTCCTCTTAGTATATCTTTCTATTGCCCAATACTTCTTCTTAACAAAACTAATGCCTTGAAACTTCCCTAGAATCGCCAAAATCAAGGTTCCATGGCCTTTTTCCCTCTTTTTTTTTTAGTTTTTTTTTTTATTTTTTCGTGCTGCTTCTCCCCTTCCAAGGGATGTGGATTTTTTTTTGGTGTTTTTTGGTTTTTGGACAGGTTTTGTAATGAAGTTTCGGGTGTGGGTGTTGTTTTGTTTAGCGTTTGCATTGTGGGTGAAAGGCGATCATGAGACTATCAAATGGTGGTGGAAAATGGAGAGCTATTGGGATTTAAAGGTACTGAATCCAATAGTGGGTTTCGGCTACAGGGGAGATAATGTTTTGGTTAGGCTGTTGAGGCTCACTGTGTTGAGGCTTTTAGTATATCTTTCTGTTGCCTAATACCTTTTTCTTAACAAACCTAATGCTCTGAAACTTCCCTAGAATCGCCTAACCGAGGCTCCATGGCCTTTTTCCCTCATTTTTTTATCTTTTTGGTTTTTTTTTATTGTTTTTTTGCGCTGCTTTTCCCCTTCCAGGGGATATGGATTTTTTCTTGTGTTTTTTTTTTTTTTTTTTTGTTTATGGATGGGTTTTTTGATAAAGGTAAGTTTTGGGTTTGAGTTTTATTTTATTTAATGTTTGCGTTATGGGTGAAGGGTGATCATGAAGCTGTCAAATGGTGGTGGAAAATAGAGAGCTATTGGGATTTGAAGGTATTAAATCCAGTAGTAGGTTTCGACTGCAGGGTAGATAATGTTTTGGTTAGGCTGTTGAGGCTCATTGTGGTGAGTTTTGGAAATATCGGCCGAATGATGGATTCAGGGGTGATTCGATTGAATTAGTTTTGGTGTATGTAAGAGTATTTTTGCAAAGTTTATGGTGTCTAAAAAAAAAATCCCCTACTTCGATGATTTTGTCTTAATTTTATTGTGTAGGTGTTTTAGACCAATCCTTTAATTTCAGGGATTCAAATCCCATTACCAGCAGGTTTTGAGCTATCCATGGTGGCTATATCAGAATTGTAATGTTAGGGTGGCTGATAGGACTAGAAGGGATTGGTGCAGGGGCTCAATGGTGGGTAGATTGGGGCTAGGCCGATGAAAGCTCGTGGGTAAAGCACCCATTCTCATTGACTTCCCTTTTTCCTTTCTTTTTTTTTTTTAATTTTTTCAAATTAAAACATGAAACAAGTTTAGGCTTAAAACATGGAAATTAGACGTTGGGCTTTCAAGCCCAACTGATTTGGACCTTAAGATTTTAAGTCTTTTTGACTCATGCATATTGCAATGGACTTTGACCCAATATCTTAAACTCAATTTCGAACTTTACTAACTTGATCACATTTGAAGTTAATTTTGGAGTTCTTATTAACAATTCATAACTTAAAAATCAATATTAAATTGATCTAATGAAAATTTGAAAATAAATTCTAAAGTTAAATTAATTTAGAATATAAAATTAATGCAAACAAAAATTGATGTTTACAAAATTATCATTATTGTGATTAAAATTATCATATCTAATTTTATTAAAAGAATATATTTTAAAAATAGACGAAATTAAATCTAAATAAAAGTTAAAGATATATCAATGACTGTTATACAAAAAAAAAATTAATTATACATATAAATAGATAATTAATAAAGGATTGAAATTAATAGTACTACTATAAGTAATTATTATAATTATTATTAAGTTAAAAATTTTACCTGGTTGTCAAGGTCAATTCTCCTCCAAGGGTTGTCCCAAGCCAGCAGCCAGTCAGTGGCTCTTCCATCCTTATTTTTGCCGCGATAAACAACGGCTGCCTCTGAACCAGAAGCTGCCCCAGCAGTTTTGACATGCAAAAACCCACCCCACTGCCCATTTGCAATCACCCGTGGGTATGTCTGGTAAATGTGCCCAAACCAATCATGACTGGTAACAAAGGTCAATGGTTCACCGGTAGCATTGTAAACCAGGCAGAGTGTGGAGACTCCAGTGCCCCATTGACTTTTCAACGCCTTCACGTATCCCAAAGCCTTTTCGTACTTATCATCTCTTTCTTTCCATCGCCTAGCCACATCTGCTCTGATTTGGCGTGCCCTGTTCGCATACTCCGGGATTCCCATCACAACATTTTCGGTGACGGGCTCCCCAAACACGTCAGTTGCCAATGCCATAGTTGATTCTTGTGAGTGTTTTAGCAATTAAGAACCTCCTTTAGTTCCCAAACACACGTTTATAATACCTGATGGAGAGTACCGTCCTTTTCATGCATTAAGATATTGCCCAATTACAACATTAATGAATATAGCTATTTGAGTGTTCAAGCAAAAATTTAGGTTTGGAAAAATGATACCTACCTGTCCCTCCCTTGTCCTGATTAGCGAGGCAATTTTATTGTTTTTGTCCCACCACTAGTCGAATTTAGGTTTAGAAAAATGACACCTACCTACCCCTCCCCTCTCCCGATTCAAATTTATTGTCACCCAATCATGACCAGTAACAAAGGTCAATGGTTCACCGGTAGCATTGTAAACGAGGCAGAGTGTGGAGACTCCTGTGCCCCATTGACTTTTCAACGCCTTGACGTATTCCAAAGCTTTTTCGTACTTACCATCTCTTTCTTTCCATCGCCTAGCCACATCTGCTCTGATTTGGCGTGCCCTGTTCGCATACTCCGGGATTCCCATCACAACATTTTCGGTGACGGGCTCCCCAAACACGTCAGTTGCCAATGCCATAGTTGATTCTTGTGAGTGTTTTAGTAATTAAGAACCTCCTTTAGTTCCCAAACACACGCTTATATAATACCTGATGGAGAGTACTGTCCTTTTCATGCATTAAGATATTGCCCAATTACAACATTGATGAAAATAGCTATTTGAGTGTTCAAGCAACAATTTAGGTTTGGAAAAATGGTAACTGCCTACCCCTCCCTTGTCCTGATTAGCAAGTCAATTTTATTGTTTTTATCCCACCACTTGTCGAATTTAGATAGAAAAATGATACCTACCTACCCCTCCCTTGTCGTGATTGGCAAGTCACTTTTATTGTTTTTGTCCCATCACCTGTCCATTGGCTTAGGAACCTATCATACTTTAAAACGGACGTACGTTCGAGCGGGTGAATAGGAAGCTGCACATGGGAAGGGGCGACATTAGCCGGGTCTCGCATCCAAGCTTGCGAGAATCCCGGGATAACCATGATTTGCATGGAAGTTATGTGAATTATTTACTTATAAACATCTTGAAATCATTGAAAATGTTTTTAAATCTCCCGTTAGTGTCAGATGTGATTTAAATAATCTAAGTTGTAAGGTTTTAATTGAGCTTCGGGCTAGCCTAATTGACTTTGGGTTTGTCATTTGAGTTTTTAGTTTATTTTAGATTTTAAATCCTAATCAGCCCATTTATGCATTTATATTTTTGTATTTTATGTTATTTTATTTTATTATTATTATATATTTTTTAAGAAGATAAAAATTAAAAAAAAAATGATAAACAATAATATTTAAATTTGGTTTGGACTAAACTTCCTTTGAAGATAAAGTTGTTGGGATTAAAATTAAAATTAAAATAAATCATATAGAAAAATCCCACGAAATGAATCTTATCTTTGATTCTTGAATTCTGTTGAGACTCAGTTTTTATTTAAAGAGCACATTCAAGCACATTCTGGGAGCGGTTAAGCAACCATCCAAGCACAAACACACTGCCATCCAAATTTCCATTCACCACTACCATTCTACCATCTCTGCCTGAGTACAGTACATTACTTTACTGCCATCTCACCACTAAGCAAAATCGCACCACATCACCCACACCCAGCAATTTTAGTTACAATCCAAAAGGAGAAACAAAAACAATCAAAGAACCTGCCTTAATCAACAATCACAAAAACCATTCACCACCATTTCCAAACAAGAAGCCGAGACCAATGTATTCACACCCTTGTTAGCACCCATTCCATCACCTTTTCTGCAATAGAAACCCAGCAAATAAAAAAACCCACTTCAACAAGTCCCAACACATAAAAATACAATCGAAAAAATCTCACAATTGCAGTGAATCACAGTTAAACATCAATAAGTAATTGATAGAGATACAGGCAATGACACACAGAAAATCATCATCGAAGTAAGCAACATAAACTAGCAAGCATCATTCACAATTGAAGAAACCAGCGAGTAAATCACCAATAGCAAATACGAAATATAAAAAAAAAATTTCAACAATGAGTTGATCATTTGGCTTTCTGGCTAAGTGTTTTTGGGATTTTTAAACCATAAAGAAGGGTAAGAGGAAGAAGTTTTAGGTTTCACTGGGTGACGGCAGCAATGGTGATCGGCGACCGTGATGTGTTTGTTGGGAGATCTGAACAGCGAAAAGAGAGAGAATGATGAGGGAAATGACATATTGAAAACTTTAAGAACATCGGAAGGTGAGAAAAGTTGACTGGGCGGTGGAAAGCAAGGTTGTTAATATCGGATAATATTTCAATTTTCTTTAAAAATACGGTTTATATCTTTACCGGTGATTTTAATATAATTATTTTAAAATTTTTAATTTAATATAAGTATGTTTATAAATATATATGAATTTATCAATTAAAAAATAAATATACAATATTTTTAAAAATTAAATAAAAAAATTTTAAAATATAAAAATAATATTATAAATTTTTTATAATATTTTTAAATATTTAATTTGATCATATGATATTTAAATAAATATTTTTTATATAAATTTTAAGCTAAAAATAAAAAAATAAAAATAATTAATCTTAATTTTATGATTGTTAAATTTTAAAAAAGAAATATAATTAATTTTTTAAAAGAGATTGAAATATTTAAAAATTTTGATTTGAAAAAATAAAATATAATAAAATAAATTATAATAAAAAATAAAAAAATAACTTTTAAAGATTATTTTATCAATTAATTTTATTTTTAATAAAATAAAATAGTTAAATAACGAAAAAATAAATTAAAATTTATTTTATATGTTTCACATTTATATATTTTGAAATAAGTTAGACCAAAATCAGTCGAAATCATTAAAAACAATTAATATTAATTAATATCAAATCTAATGCGAAAAATATATTTAGATGTATTATATTTTGGTATAACTGGAAATTACTAGCTAATACAGTCGGTATCAAAATGAAATTAGCAACTATGGTGGAAATCCCATGGTTTTGGCTTCAAATCTACGCTGTTTGAAGGTGATTTTCAAAAATCAGAGATCATGTTTGAGACGAAGAAGCCAAGAGGAGGTAACGGTGAAACTTTGGGCTTGATTGGGTTAAGGCCGGTGGCAAGGTGTGACGATCGACGTGGAAGAGAACCACTATTTTCTACATTAGGCTTGAAGTTCGACCAGCTCATATGTAAAGAGAAGTTAGAGAATTTTGGGTTTTTTAGAGAGGGAAGAAAGAAAACTAAAAGAAAAGAGAAAAAACTTGACTTTTATACACTTAACAAAACAGTGCTGCTTTGGTGTTAATGAATCGGATCCTCCGAAATCGGCAAATGACTCGCGCTTTAGCCCATAATCGACTTGACTCGCTCCACTGAGTATTTAGACCACCAGAAAACCAATTTGGGCCGGTTTAGATCACTTGAACTGAATTGAACCGGCTTAAGTTGTTGACTTGAGTTGATTTTTCTATTTTTGGGTATTTTTCTTTTTTCCTTTATTCTTTTTTTTTTTTTTTAATTTTCTTTTAGATTGGAAATTTTTCTAAAAAAGTTTAATTGTTGGGAAATAAATGAAATTTAGAATAGTTAATTTTCTTGAAATTTTTTAAATGATTTTTTTTGCCAGAATGATGGCAAAATTAGATAAAAATTCAATGATAATAATTAACACTTAAATTCAAAACACAATAAAAATAAGAATGTAAATAAAATTTTAGAAATAATAAAATAAATAAAATAAATTTGGTGATAAGATTCTAAAGATCATGAATAGGTGATTTTTTAAAAATTTTGGATGAAAGATTTTTCAAGTTTTAACCAAAATTGAAGAAAATTTTAGATAAAATTTTAATAATCATAATAAATATTTATTTTCAAAGAATATATAAAAATAAATTGTATAAAATTTTGGGAATAAATTAACAATTGTTCGATGGTGAGATTTTTAAGAATTTCAAATAGTTAGTTTTATAAGAAATTTTTATGTGAGAAATTTTTTTCAAATTTGGTGCAAATGGTGGAAACTTTAGAATATTACAAATAAAACTTACCAAAATAAAGAATAAATTTCGAAGATGAAATTCTTAGTAATCATAAATAGATTATTATCTAAAAAATTTTTAGGTGAGAAAATATTTTTAAATTTGGTTCAAATGATGAAAAATCTAGATATATTTTCGATAAAGCAAAATTTTGATGAAAAAAAAACTGAATGAATCCTTTTTTTTTTTTCGACAATAGAGTCTCTTCAAGAAAACAAATAAAATTATTGAATACTCTTAAGATGAGAAAGTGTTTTTAAGAATTCTGTCAAATTGATGAAGAAAACTTAAAAATTATTTCTAATATTTAAATAATAAAATTTAACAAAATAAAACACCATTTAAACTATGATTTTTTTAAGGATAATTTAAAATTAAATAGTATTATCTTAAGATGGGCATGTAAGGTGCTATAACCTTTTTTACATGTAATCGAACTTCATAACTTAGTTCTGTAATACAAATCAAAACCTATTTTTTTAAGAGCCTAAGTCAAGTTTAAGATGTTTATAAAAAGATTGATTATTAGATGATCAATCGTATCTTTAATAAAAAAGATTGATGATGACTGCACAACAGTAACACAAAAGAATCCACTAAGGAAAAAGTGAAATATTTTGACTCGAATACAATAGAATGAGCATAATGAACCAATATTGGGTGGACAAAAAAGAAAACAATGACATGAATAGGAACTTAAAGAATCAAATGGGGTTGAACATAAAATGAAGAAACCAAAAGGGGATAGTTTGTTGACTATGGAAATGACAGAGATTAGTTACCAATCCCACTGAGGACAATGAGGTGAATTACTTGAAACTGTTGTGGGCTTGGGAACCCACGTGCAGTTGAGCTCTTCATAAGCTGATAAGGATGTAATTTATATAAGTGAAACTAAACTGCATGAATGAAATGAAGGTATATTTTAGAGTCAGCTCTGAGGGAAAAAGTAAGGGATAAGCCATGCTATGGTAGGAAGGTGCCCAATTAAACCTTATTGGTTTTTCTAAGCACTATATTGATATGAAAATCAATGAAGACTTTGATCCAGTGTTCTAGAGATTTACAGGAGTTTATAGAGAACCTCAGTCAAGTAGAAAAAATAAAACATGAGCTCTATTAAGAAAACCTCAAGAATCAAAGTGAGCTGCCCTGGCTATGCATGGAAGACTTTAATGAAATTATATGGATCATGAGAAATTTAGTGATTGTTATCAAAGGGAAAGTCAAATGATCGAATTTAAGGAGGCTTTAGAGGAATGCGAACCTGATAACCTAGGATTTAAAGGGCCTTGGTTCACATGGGCAAAGGGAAAAATGGTAGCTAGCTTGTTGAGAGAGAAATTAGACAGTGGGGTGTGTCATAACGTCTAGATCCAGAGATTTATCGTTAGACATTGACCTAAAGAGTCGCCACCAATCTTTTTTATCTAGGTGTGATTGGTCACCTAAGAATCTATCCTTTTAAGGAACTCCTAAGCTTGACTAATTGTCCTAAAAGAATAGGTTCAGATCTACGAATCGGAATAGGGTTCGAAAGTTCGGTTACATGTGGGAAAGGTATAGCACCCCCACATGCCCATCCAAAGGATGGTACCATATTATTTCAAATTTATCCTAAGGTTTAGAATCTAATGGCTTCAAATTTTATGTTAAGTATTGGAAACAATTTTTAAGATTCCCCATCAATCTGGTAGTACTCTTAAAAAAGTTCTTCCTCACCTCAAGAGTATTTAAGAATCTCATTTGATTTCTTGAAGAGGCTCCGTCGTCAGAAAAAGATTTATTTACTATTTTATTATTACCATTTTTGTTGAAAATAAATCTAATTATTCCACCATTTGAGCCAAATTAGAAATATTTTTTCTTTTGAATTTCTAAAATTTTCACCATTTTAGTCTATTTAGAAATTCCTTTTTTCTCTTTTTTTTTCTTGAAAAGAAAATAATATGACAATTATTTTTATTGAAATTTATCTAAATTATTCCACCATTTGGGTCAAATTTAGAGAAAATTTCTCACCTAGAGATTTCTTAAAAATTTATCATTTGAAATTTCTAAGAATCTCATCTTTAGATAATTATCAAATATTTTCAATCCAAATTTTTATTTGGAAAAAGAATACAATTATTTGTATTGAAATTTCATCTAAATTATTCCACCATTTGGGTCAAATTTAGAGGAAATTTCTCACCTAGAGATTTCTTAGGAATTTATCATTTAAAATTTTTAAGAATCTCATCCTTGGGTAATTTGTATTTAATTTAAATTTTTTTTATATTTTTATGCTTTTTATGTTTTTAATTTTTCCTTTTTTGGTTTGAAAATAAATATTAATTATTGTTATTGAAATTTTATCTATATTATTCCACCATTTGAGATAAATTTAGACAAAAATTTTTTACCTAAGAATTTTATAAAATCTACCATTTGAAATTTTTATAAATTCCATCATTGGATAATTAAAATTTACACCCAAAATTTTTATTTTTATTATTTTATTTTATTTTGATAAAATGAAAAAAAAAAAGTAAAGCAAATAAATTAAATAGAATAAATAAGAAAATACTAAAAATTCGAAAAACGACTCGGCTCAGGTTTGGGATACGGTTCGGCTCAAGACCAAAAATCACAGCTCAGATGCCCGGTTCGGGATTTGGCTCGGTTGGAACCTAGACGGAGAAACAGGTCGTTGGTTCGGGTGCGCTACGGGTCGGATCTTGGCAGAACGCGCGGATCCTATGGGTTTATTAACATAAAAACGACGTCGTTTTGATGATGGTATATAAGGCTGAAGATTATTTTTTTCAAAATTCCCTTCTCCTCTTCTCTCTTTTCCTTCTTTTCTCTCCCTTCTCTTTAAACAATTCCAGATTCTAGTTAAATTCCTACCAAAATCTAGAAAAAGTCATCAAAAAATTTAAATCTGATCGAAAAACTCGTCGAAAAATTCAAACTTCGTCGGAAAATTTTCTCAGATTCTAGAAAATTTTCAAAAATTTTTTAGAAAAAAACCTCCAAAAATTCAAAAAAAAAACTTCTAAAAATCCTATACTGCCTCTGAACACTTTTTGCTTCCGTTTCACCTCTCTGTTTTCTTTTTTTCTCCCCTATTTCTCTGTGATTTATTGACTTATTTATATGGATTGATCAAAAATTTCTGATCAATCCCAATTCCTTATGGGATTTGAATTCAATCTTTGAATCCAATCTCAACTCTGTCAATTCCTAAATCACGACCAAATTCATTCCAATTTTTTTAATCCTAATCTTAATCTTAACCGAAAATTAATCAAAATAAAAAAGATAAATATATTAATAGATAACAAAAAATAATTAGATAAATAAAAGAAATAGATAAATGATAATAATAAAAAAATAAAAGTAGATAAATAATAAAAATATTAATAGATAAAAATTAAAAAAATAAAAAAATATTAATAAATAGAGAAATAATAAAAATAAAAATAAAAGCTAGTTGGACCTGCTACTTGGATCCTGAATCGAACCCAATAGGCTTAAGCCCAAACCCTATTGGACCAGGCCCAATGGCCTTAGGCCTGGACCAAATAGGGTGTCTACAGCTGCCCTTCTTTGTACATTTTCTATGAAACATGAATTGTGCAAAGACGTAGACATCCATTCAAGACTCAACTTGACATTTTTTGCCCCTTTTTTTTTTTATCAAAGCTTCTCTAAGTAGAGGCTCTATGACTTTGAAAAAAATAAACAAAGCTCATCTAAATAGAGACTCCACGACCTTGAAAATAGATGGTACCCTAATCAGAGGCTCAATGACTTTGAAAAATAAATGTTTCCTCTAATCAGAGGCTCAATGACTTTGGAAAATAAATGGCTCCTCTAATCAAAGGCTTAACGACTTTGGGAAATAAATGGCTCCTCTAATCAAAGGCTCAACAACTTTGAAAAATAAATGGCTCCTCTAATCAGAGGCTCAACGACTTTGGAAACTAAATTACAATTCTCTAAGCAGAAGCATCATGACTTCAAAAATGAATGCTCCTCTAAATAGAGGCACCATAACTTTGAAAAGTAAATTGCTTCTCTAAATAGAGGCAATCTCGACTTTGGAAAATAAATTATTCTTTTAAACAGAGGAGTCACGACTTTGAAAAAAAATTGCTCCTCTAAACAGAGGCAGTAGAACTTTGAAAAAATAAATTGCTCCTTAATAATCATGTCCAAATGAGTTATAGATCGTGACTGAAGGAATTTTGTAATAGGAACTCAAAGATTCACAATTTTAGTTCAACATTCAGAGGTTTAGATTCACAAGAATCTTTCAACTTTATAAGAATTTACTAAAATTTGATTCTCAGTTTCATTCAAATTTATGATATCTCGAGATTTGCATTTACAATTTAGAAGATTCGTATCCAACATTTAAAGATCCTTATTTGAATTTTGGAGATTCACATCTAAAAGTTCAAGGCTTTTCAAAGGTTTTCATTTGGCAAACTTTGAATTCATATCCAAAAATCTAAAGCTTTTCATTTGAATTTTGGAGATTCACTTCCAAAAATTCAAAGCTTCTCATTTGAGTTCAAAGGCTCACATGCAATAAAACTTAGAGTTTCACATCTATGTTCAAAGGTTCTCATTTAAAACATTAGAAATTCATATCCAAAAAGTTGAAGATTTGTATTTTGGAGATTTACATCTAAAAGTTCAAAACTTTTCATTTGTTCGAAGATTCACATTTGATAAACTTTAAGGTTTCACTCCTCAAAGATTCTCATTTTAAAACTCAAAGATTCTCATTTGAGTTCTCAAAAATTCTCATCAACATATTCACAATTTATTTTTCAAGTGACTCAAAAATTCGCATGAATGAATGTTATGACCAAAAATGCAAATGCCTTCTTAATGATGTAAATGCAACAACCTAGATTCTCATAGTGCCATGCATGTCCAAACAAAGTTTAATTCATCAAATTATGTGCATGTACTATTCAAGCAATGATGCTAACATGATACATATAATACAGATATTAATAATGTCATGAAATCTTAAATAATTATGGTAATATGGCTCTCAAAACTCCATCATTTTGCATTTCTTCCTTGTTCAGTTTCTCAATACTTTAGGATAAGTTTCATCAATCAATCATCACTTGACCATCATTCATGGGCTTTTCAGCACTAATAAATTTCAGAACAAGTTTCATCTACCATCACTAAGTCACTGCTCATAGGTGTCTCAACATTAACCATTCCGAACAAACTTCATCGTCCGTCACTAGGTTACACTTATAGGTTTCTCAACCCTAACCACTTTATCCATTGATCCATATTATTTTCATCATTTAATCATAACTTGTAAGTCATGTCGACCAAGTCATCACTTGGTCATATCACCTCTTCAAGTTTTTGCATTCTTTTCATTTGTTGGCCAACCCATCACCATTTTCATCATTTGACCATACCACGTGTTATCTTAGAAGGCTTCTACGATCTCTTCATTTTTTTTTATCATCTTGGATCTCTTTTTAAATGAATGTAAGACTCTTTTAAGCACATATTCATTCATTCATTATCATTTTCAATTCTTGATAAATATAATGCAATCAAGCATTTTCTCAATTCATTTTAGAGATGTGAGAACAAAAGAGTGGAAGGTGCATTGAGAGAATGAGAAGTGAGTCTTAGTACTAAAGCAAATGAGGAAAGAAACAAGTTGGATGTATGACATTGGGACAAATGAATATTCAAACAACTTTGAACATTAATTCAAGATTTTTTTTCAAAAACTCATTCCATTAATTTTCGAAATCATTTTGAGCTCATCAAACTTTACCCCAGCTTTGTAGGATCTTTAGATGTATTGATCTTCTATATATTTGAACTATTCATCTAACTTTCAGCTCAGAGATTTGGTTTACCTAAATTACCCTTTTGAGTTTTTAATTTGAGTCTTCCTTTTTCTTTCTTTCATCTTTTTTTCTTTTTTTTTTCTTTTTTTCCTTTTTTTTTCTTTTTTCACCTTTCACCATTTTTTTTTCTTTTTTTTTTTCATCTTTCATCCATTAGTAATATCTCTCACACATTAATCTTTAGGGTAATAACATGATTCCATCATGAGCACACCTTTACCCAACATATGATTATTCAATTCGAGCATTCACACTTGATCCAAATACACTTTTCAAGGTTGTAATGTAGGTCATGGTATGTGGTAATGAAAGAAATGGATAACATAGGCTCAATATATATGTTTAAAGGGTTCAAAACCAAATGATTATCACTTGATGCAGCTTGGCATTTTGCCCCTACTCTATATCATTTCACTACTTTTCCCTATTTCTATCTCATTTTTCATAAAAAGATTCTCATTTCTTTACCCCAAATCATTTGTGGTATTTTTTTTATATTTTTTAGATCTTTTAGACTATTTTCTTTTTTAAAAAAATTACCCCATAGTATGGACGGTGATCCTTGGTTAAAGTTTTTTTAAAAAATAAATCATAATATGCTCAAAGGGGTAGCAATGAATGGTTTTTCAAATGGTAAAAGAAAGATGGCCATTTTTTATCTTAATGTGGATACTTTTCTTGAACCTCATCTATTGAGCAAAAACAAGCTCATGGATTTGTAAAAAAAAAAAATTACCTATCTCAAATCTGTTAGTAGCTGACTTTTTTTTTTTTTGCTCCAATAATCTCCTTAAATCAATGTGAATGAGTTCTCAAAATTAAATTTCAAAATTATTGCTACCATTGTCTAAACATTCATCGTTCGAAATTCAAGAATGGGAACAAAAGTTATGAAAGGTGACAAAGCATGAAACAGTAGTTGAATGAAGGAGAAAATATAATGAAATACATTAAATTACCTTTTATTGAAATGATAACAAATGAAATCCTACTGCCTAGAAGAAACCTAACATTATTCTAAAAAAAATCTTAGAATGACAAGAAACTTTCAATCAGCCTTATCTTCATTCTTCAAAATTATCCCCTTATGCGATCAGGTGAAGAATCTTTATTGGCATCTTGCCCCTCAATTCATTGTGACTCTCCGGACCCTTTCTGACCAATGTGTTCTTGATTTTCACTCAGAACATTATGATTTGGTAATGGGTTACCACTAACATTAGGTGTTGTTGCTCTTTTTTGATCAAAACTTACCATTTCATCATTGATTAACCGTTGCACCTTATGCTTTAAAGCAGTGCAATTTTTAGTAGAATGGCCAGTAATTCCATAGTGGTAGTCACAATGGACTGTAGGATCATACCACTTAGGATAGGGTGGCTTGAGCGGCTTCACACAGTTGGAGGTAATCAAGTGGCTATTATAGAGTTCTCGATATAAATCCATATAAGTCATGGAGATTGCATCAAATACAGGTTTTTCTTGAGTAATCTGTTGCTCTCGTGAACCACTTGCTGGGTTAGTATGGTGAATTTGGGGTCTTACAGGAGTTTGAATGTTAAGGCTATATGTAAGATCTTGAGGGCTAAAAATTGATCGGTATATGGATGAATAAGGTGGTTGTGAAGCTAGCTGATATAGGTAAGATAAGGCATTATTCACAGTAGGATAGTATGGAGAGTAACCTTGGGGTGGAAAGCATGAAACAGTAGTTGAATGAAAGAGAAAATATAATGAAATACATTAAATTACCTTTTATTGAAATGATAACAAATGAAATCCTACTGCCTAAAAGAAACCTAATATTATTCTAAAAAAATTCTTAGAATGACAAGAAACTTTCAATCAGCCTTATCTTCATTCTTCAAAATTATCCCCTTATGCGATCAGGTGAAGAATCTTTATTGGCATCTTGCCCCTCAATTCATTGTGACTCTCCGGACCCTTTCTGATCAATGTGTTCTTGATTTTCACTCAGAACATTATGATTTGGTAATGGGTTACCACTAACATTAGGTGTTGTTGCTCTTCTTTGATCAAAACTTACCATTTCATCATTGATTAATCGTTGCACCTTATGCTTTAAAGCAGTGCAATTTTTAGTAGAATGGCCAGTAATTCCATAGTGGTAGTCATAATGGACTGTAGGATCATACCACTTAGGATAGGGTGACTTGAGCGACTCCACACAGTTGGAGGCAATCAAGTGGCTATTATAGAGTTCTCGATATAAATCTATATAAGTCATGGGGATTGCATCAAATACAGGTTTTTTTTTAGTAATCTGTTGTTCTCGTGAACCACTTGCTAGGTTAGTAGGGTGAATTTGGGTCTTACAAGGAGTTTGAATGTTAAGGCTATATGTAAGATCTTGAGGGCTAAAAATTGATCGGTATATGGATGACTAAGGTGGTTGTGAAGCTAGCTGATATGGGTAAGATAAGGCATTATTCACAGTAGGATAGTATGGACAGTAACCTTGGGGTGGATAGGGTTGATAACCCCTGAATTGTTGCCTATCAAAGCTCACAGCTTGAGCTTTAGTTTCTTTCTTTTTTGATGCCTTCTTGGTTTCTCATCCTTTCAACTTGTCATTCTTGATGGCACTTTCAATAATTTCTCCAGAGATCACCATGTTGATGAAATTCTTTGTTGCATTCCTTATCATCTTTTCATAATAGAGAGATTTCAAAGTGTTGACAAACAACACTATAGTTTCTTTCTCAGTCAGAGGAGGTTGTACTTGAGAAGCAATATCTCTCTACCTCTGGGCATATTCCTTAAAAGTTTCATTAGCCTTTTTCTCCAGGTTTTGTAAAGATAAACGATCAGGGGCCAAATCCATGATATGTCGATATTGACTGATAAAATCATGCGCCATGTCACTCTAGGAATAGATACGAGTTTTGTCTAGCTAGATATACCACCTAACAATAAAACCAGTAAGACTGTCTTGGAAAACATGTATTAGTAGCTTTTCATCATGAGTATGGACTGTCATCTTTCGACAATACACGGTAATATGAGTTTTTTGGTACTTTGTGTCATCATATTTTTTAAATTCTGGTACTTTAAACTTAGGAGGAATGATCACATCAGGGACTAAGCAAAGCCCAGCAGCATCAACTGAACTATAGAAACCAATTCCTTCTACAATCGGTAGCCTTTGTTCTAGCATACTAATTTTAGAGTTTTTTTGAGCTTTCACTTTTATCTTTTTCTTGTTTTTTCCTTTAAGTTCATCCAGATCAGGATTTGAATTGGTTCAATTACCTTTTTAGTAAAGACAGGATTCACATAGCTATGGTAATGCCCTGGATTAGAGGCTGATGGCATTCTAGGATATGTAGGATATATAAAGTGTTGTGACGGAACCTCTTGTGTAGATTAAGCTTAAGGTGGATTAAAACCAAGTGGATATAGGGGGTCAGTCACTTCTTGCAATGCAAGGCCTTATTGGCTTGTGTTCTCTTCTACTATTTTCCCCTTATTTAATTTGTTGAGAGCATCCAAAATTTTACTTAACTCATTCTCAATCTTTTCCTGAGCTTTTTTCAGTTTTCAAATCAGTGAGAATTTTTTTGCTCTATTTATCTGGCCCTGGCTCTTGTATTATATCGGTGGATGGGGTTTCTGCTGGATAGAGCTATTCTTGAACCTTTAGCATCACAATTACAATTAGAAACTATGTATGATATGTAAATGTATGCATGAAATGTACTAATATTTACCACATCATCGATATTGATAAAAAAAATCTCAATTTGAAACTTTATTAAATAAAATTTCAAAATTACATCCTAATAAAGTCAAAGCAATATTCTAAAGTCTTAAACATCATTCTTTATTTCTAATGCCTCCTTATAAACTTCTTAGCTTGTTGGTAATGATTTTGTGCCTCATCTAGGAATCAAGTAAATGTCGCCCATGACTCCAACTGGTTGCACCATAGCCTTCAAACTTTCTATTTTTTCTTCCATTTCTAATGCTTTGTCTGTAACAATGCATATTTGATTAAACAAATGCCTTAGATGCCTTTGTTTTTCTGTACATATGTCTTTCCATAACTCACTCTATTGGGCTTGTTCCTGTATTCATCAGACAAAGCTTCTACTTGTGCTGTACATCGATCCACTATCTCTTGTAGCATTTAGCTATGTCTATGTGCCCTAATAGTAGCTTTTGTTCTTCCTCCACTTTCACTTTTAACAATTCATTTTCTTTTAAAAGTCGGGCAAGCTCGGGTGTGACTGACGAATGTGTCATATCTAAATCTTTAAATAAGGCTTTCCATTGATCTTTTTACTCTGTAAGGCTCTGGATTTTCAGTTCTTGAAGTCGTGAACACTCTTCCATTTCTATCTTTAATTGCTTGTTTTCTTGTTCTAACTCATCTTTCTCAGACTGGAGTTTTCTCTTAGCTATTTCCATTTTAAGCAAAGGATCTAGAAGAATGGGTTTTGGGGAATGCCCTAACTGTTCACTAGGAATCATAATATTTTTCCCCTTCTCACATGCCATACATTATATTCTGGAGTGACGTCATAAGTAAACCTCCCTTGGTTAACCCTGATGGTTTGCTTCCATGCTTTCTTGATCTTTTCAACCATTCCATATGCCCTTTTATCAGTGAATGAGAACTTCCCTTGGTTAAGTCCATATGTTTCTGAAATGAATTGCTCACACCCGGATTATCTTCTCACTAAAGCTGGAGCATAAGTAACAACACCCTATAGGCCTAATAAAAACACCCATGGTTGATTTTCATAACTAAATAACACCATATCATAATGCATCCAAGGTGCTCTCCAAACTATCCCTTGACTATCAAGGGCTTGAAAATAGAAAACTCATTCCTCTTTTGACTTTGCTTGAAGTCATGTGCTGTAACAGAATTCTTTGATGGAGATACTGGAACGAAGGTATGGCTTACGAAATTGACTTTCTTTACATTCTATGTGACTCTTGATCCATACATAAAGTAACTTTAAACATCTATTAAATCGACCTTTACCGTTTTTACGACAAAAGTTTAGAGATCAAATGGTTTCTGCCAAAATGGTTGGTGCTGCATTAACCTGATATGCTAACTGATCAACAAAATCCACCACTGCAACATCAACATATCCAATGACTTTCAGAAAGATCACTAATCCATATAAAGCTATAGCCATAGCTACTAATCCCTGATCATTATCTATGTGCCCTTGGATGAAATCTCGTAAAAAATTCCATAGAATAGCCTTATTTTCACCTTTTATCTTAACACATGAATCGACTTGAGGCAAACTAAGTCCAAGCATTTGCACTAGTTTTTTACGATAGCCTACATTGTTGGCCCAGTAAATCTTGTCTGGGTTTGCTTGATCAAAGTGAAGTAAGACCATATACTTTTCAATTATGGGCACCATGTCTGCTTCATTGAAAATAAAACATCTATATAAAAGATCCCAAAACTGAATGATAGCCCTAATCAAATTATTATCCACTTGCACCTGTAGCAGTGAAGCTATGTCTCTATATCTATTCTCAAATTCCTCATGTCTTATTCTATTCATGCATCCCCATATACTGCTTAAGTTGGATAGATCATTTTGCTATAGCTCTAGATGAACTCTTTCGGTTAATGATGAAATAAAATCCTTAGACAAGCAATCTCTTTATTTTTTTGACACTCTTCTGACTTAATTTTCAATTGATGAGCAGACTCATAGTGGACTGATGTAAACTTTGGTTGTATTTGGCTTTTCATGGATATAAGTGTGAGATCTGATTTATCAATAACTGATATGCGACAAATATTTCCTATATGAAAATGATGCAAACGATAATGTTAAATATGATCATTATGTAATAATGCTAGAACATGAGAATAAAGATGATGCATAGAATGAAATGCTAGAACATGAGAATGAAATGATATATAGATACACAAAATCAAGCAGACAAAATGGTTAGATAACAAATTCTTCCTTCTTGTGTCTTAATTTTATGTTGTATCTATTAATGGATAGGAATGACTTAAGTTGGTTTTTACGGGTGGACTATATGCAGGGTTAGAAAATTTTAACCATTAAAAGGTTCCCAAATTGTTCCTTTACATCATTGTCCATCACAAACTAGTAAGACAATCCAATCATCACCCATCACAAGCTACCAACGGAAAGGATTCAATTTGAGTGAGAGTATTTCACTAGCCATTACGGAGATTATCATCTCACAAGAGCGTATGTACTTTACTTCTTCCTAAGAGGGACTGAGCCTGGGTATAGAGCTTATGTAATGCAAATGCATGTGATAGTGTGTGTGAAAGAACATAAAATTATCAATCCCATAAATTAAATAAGAAACCAAAAAAGAAAAATATTAGTAAACAAATAACTTAAAGCCATTAGTTCAAAAGATAGGATAAATTTAAAAATTATGGCTTAACTTTCTAATGTCCCCAGTGGAGTCACCAAACTGTCATAACGTCTAGATCCGAAGATCTATCGCTAGACATTGACCTAAGGAGTTGCCATTAATCTTTTTTATCTAGGTACGATTGGTCACCTAGGAATCAATCTTTTTAAAGAACTCCTAAGCGTAACTAAGGGTCACCAAAAGAATAGGTTCAAGTCTACGAACCAGAACAGGGTCCGAAAGTTCGGTTACATGTGAAGAAGGTTATAGCACCCCCACATGCCCATCCAAAGGATGGTACCATATTATTTCGAATTTATCCTAAGGTTTAGAATCTAATGGCTTCAAATTTTATGTTAAGTATTGGAAACAATTTTTAAGATTCTCCATCAATCTAGTAATACTCTCAAAAAAATTCTTTCTCACCTCAAGAGTATTCAAGAATCTCATTTGATTTCTTGAAGAGGCTCCGTTGTCAGAAAAAGATTTATTTATTATTTTTTATTATTACCATTTTTGTTGAAAATAAATCTAATTATTCCACCATTTGGGCCAAATTAGAAATATTTTCTCTTTTGAATTTTTAAAATTTTCACAATTTTGGTCTATTTAGAAATTCTTTTTTTTCTCTTTTTTTTCTTGGAAAGAAAATAATATGACAATTATTTTTATTGAAATTTCATCTAAATTATTCCACCATTTGGGTCAAATTTAGAGAAAATTTCTCACCTAGAGATTTCTTAAAAATTTATCATTTGAAATTTCTAAGAATCTCATCTTTAGATAATTATCAAATATTTTCAATCCAAACTTTTATTTGGAAAAGAATACAATTAGTTATATTGAAATTTTATTTAAATTATTCCACAATTTGGGTCAAATTTAGAGGAAATTTATCACCTAGAGATTTCTTAAGAATTTACCATTTGAAATTTCTAAGAATCTCATCCTTAGGTAATTTGTATTTAATTTCAAAAATTTTTTATTTTTTTATTTTTATGTTTTTAATTTTTTCTTTTTTGGTTTGAAAATAAATATTAATTATTGTTATTAAAATTTTATCTATATTATTCCACCATTTGGGATAAATTTAGACAAAATTTCTCACCTAAAAATTTTATAAAAATCTATCATTTGAAATTTTTATAAATTCTACCATTGGATAATTAATATTTATTCCCAAAATTTTTATTTTTATTATTTTATTTTATTTTGATAAAATGAAAAAAAATAAGTAAAACAAATAAATTAAATATAATAAATAAGAAAATACCAAAAATTCAAAAACGACTCGACTCAGGCTTGGGATACGGCTCAGATGCACGGCTCGGGATCTCGGCTCTGCTAGAACCCAGGTGAAAAAATAGGTCGCTGGTTCTGTTATGCTACGGGTCGGGTCGGATCTTGGCAAAACGCGCGGATCTTATGGGTTTACTAACGTAAAAATGACGTCATTTTGGGGAAGGTATATAAGGTTGAAGATCGATTTTTTTAAAAAAATTTCCTTCTTCTCTTATTTCTCTTCCCTTTTTTTCTCTCTTTTCTCTCTAAACAATTCCAGATTTTGATTGAATTCCTATCGAAATCTGAAAAAAAAAATGTCAAAAACTTCAAATCTGGCTAAAAAACTTGTCGAAAAATTCAAACTTCGCCGAAAAATTTCATCGGATTCTGAAAAATTTTCATAAATTTTCCAGAAAAAGAACTCCAAAAATTCAAAAAAAAAACTTCTAAAAATCCTATACTGCCTCTGAACACTTTTTGTTTCCGTTTCACCCTCTGTTTTCTTTTTTTCTCCCCCATTCCTCTGTGATTTATGGACCTATTTATAAGGATTGATAAGAAGTTTCTGATCAATCTCAACTCCTTCTGAGATTTGGATTCAATCTTTGAATCCAATCCCAACTCTGTCAATTCTCAAATCACGACCAAATTCATTCTAATTTTTTTATCCTAATCCTAATCTTAATCGAAAATTAATCAAAATAAAAAAGATAAATATATTAATAGATAACAAAAAATAATTAGATAAAAAAAGAAATAGATAAATGATAATAATAAAAAATAAAAGCAGATAAATAATAAAAATATTAATAGATAAAAAATAAAAAATAAAAAAATAAATTAATAAATAGATAAATAATAAAAATAAAAATAAAAATAAAAGTCAATTAAGCCTGCTAATTGATCCTGAATCGGACCCAATAGGTTTAAGCCCAAACCCTATTGGACTAGGCCCAATGGCCTTAGGCCCGGATCAAATAGGGTGTCTATAGGGTGGTAAATAAGGAATAGATAAAAAGGTTTGGCAGCGAAAAGATTCAACATTTGGTGGCTAAAACCTCAGACCCCATGCCCATACTATTAAATGCATAAAGAAATAGAAGCAGGGGAAAATAAAAGAAAAAGGCTAGATTTTGGTTTGAAGGCCAGTGGCATTGAATACAAAAAACTAATTAAGCATGCATAGAATGGTACCGTACATGGAATGGTATTGTGCATGAAGGTTGTTAGCCTTGAATTGATCATTATTTTGAAATAATAAAATATTAAACTAAATAAGCTTGATCAAGATTTTGAAAAAGATTTATTTAGTATATGTTCTTAAGTTTTATTATTTTAGTATTAAATAAATAATATGATTTTCAAAGTTTAAACAAACCTTTTTTTATGTTTTTTATTTCTCAAATCAAAACTATCATTAAACATTATTTATTTGAGCTTAAATGAAAGTAGTCCAATTTTTATTTTTAAAGTGAACTTATTCATTTTTGACTTAATACAATTTTAATAATATTGGTTTTAAAATTAGATTAACTTAAGAAAGTTATTTTATAAGAACAAAATTTTTCAACATTGAACTTTTTTTAATTTTTTGTATTAATTCACAAAGCTCTAATATTTAAATTTTATATGATTGGAAAGCTTTTTAAGTCTACCTTCTAATGGATTAAAAAAAATCAAAATCCAAATTTAAAAAAAAAAGATTTTAAATTTTTACTAGATACTTTGCAGTTGTCTAAAAATTGAATAAGGATTAGTTTTGAAAATTCATTATAATTCATACACAATGAATTAGTGATGAATTTTATATGGATAGAAATCTCTTTAAGTCTAGATTCTAAATCTTCAAACGGTTTATGATTTGAATTTGTATAACTCAAGATATGATCAAATTCGTAAGTAGAGTGCAAAATAGAAGACATTTACGTAGATGGATAGGATCGATCCCCTCAGGAAAGGGATCGATTGATTTTTCGTAAAAAAGTAATTTTTATATTAAAAAGGCAAGAAAGGATTGATCACCAAATGGAGGGGATCGATATCCCTTTGAACCAATCGATCCTCTTAAGGAAGTGATCGATCAAGTAGGCATTTTTTGAAGGCGTAATTGGTTCCAAACCAATCGATCCCCTCATAGAAGGGATTGATTGGGTCATGATTTTTAAAGGTGTAAATGGCACCTAAACATGAACCAATCAATCCCTTCATTGAAGGGATTGATCGGGTATGCCTTGGAACAATTCCAACGGCTAGTTTCTTATGTTTTTAATGGTTATTTTCTTCTCTCAAGCATCCCCAATGGCTAGCTCTTCAATTTCTCTATATATTGGCCACTTCAACACACCAAGAAGGTTGATGAATCAAGAGAGCAAGATTAAATAAGTCATATATTCATTCTCTCAAAGAAATTAAGAGTTTTAGAGCTTTAAAGTCTATATCTTTATATTTGTTATATCCAAATCATTGTTGTTATTCATTCATCATATTTCTTTGTATTTCATTAGGCAAAAACTTAGCCTTTAAAAGGTGTTTTAAATTTGCATTTTTCTATTAAATGATTTTGTAATCAAGAGGTGATGTATCATCTTGAATTTGTGAGATTGAGAGGTTACTACTTTGCCTAAAAAGTAAAGAGTGTAAGGTTTCTATCGTAAGCCTTAGAGAAAAAAAGATAGAATTATAATTTCAATTCAAGATTAGTAGATTAAAATCTTGGTGTGGAAAAAAAAAATGATGTAGGTGCCTTGTGGAGAATGACTGAACCTCTATAAATCATTGTGTTTGATTTCTCTATCCCTATCTCTTTACTTTGATTATAGTTTATATTTACTTCAAGTTCATCAATTTATTGTCCTTTGTATTATATTATGATATTGATTTTAATTTTTTATTTAATTATTTTAAAATCATTATTTGAAAAAAATTTTTAAAAATCTAATTTATCTTTTTTTTTAAATTATCATCTCACCTAAAAATTAACAGAGTTGTAAGTGCAAGCCTACAAAGGGCAGGTATTCTTGAAACCATGGCAGGAAGAAAGATTTAATAATATGAGGCAAAGAATCAACATCTTGAAAAATGAGCTACAAAGCCATCAATTGGAAAGTTTGTCTGATGATGCACTTGAAAGAGAAAAAAATATATAAGGGAAGAGCTAAATGTGTTTCTAGAAAAGGAGAAAGTATAAGGGAAGAGTTCCAAGTTGAGGAAGTCCTGAATGCTATTAAACAGATGCACCCAACAAAGGCCACTAGGCCAGATGGTATGCTAGCCTTTTTCTATCAGAAATTTTGGAATATTGTTGGTATTGATATTATTAATTTTTGCCTAGCATGTCTTAATGGGGATAAGGATTTGGAGGCTATAAATCACACACACATTATTCTTATTTTCAAAATTAAAGACCCTGATAATATTACTCAGTTTAGACCAATTAACCTGTGTAATGTCATCTATGAAATTTTAGCAAAGGTCCTTGTCAATAAACAAAAAACCATCCTACGTTTTTGTATAAGCCAAGCTCAAAGTGCATTTGTTCCCGGACGTCTTATATCTGATAATATTTTTGGTTGCTTATGAATTGTTGCACACATTGAAATCTAGGAAGCATGGAAGGGATGGGTTCTTTGCTTTAAAACTAGATATGAACAAAGAATATAATTGGGTGGAATGGAATTTCCTTGCTAAAATGATGACTAGGCTGTGTGTTCATGGGTGTAGGATTAATCTGATTATGAGGTGTGTTACATTAGTGTCCTATTTAATAATGGTTAATGGTGAACTGATTGATTCCTTCAAACCAAATAGGGGTGTTCGATAAGGAAACCCACTTTTTCCTTATCTTTTCTAATGCGCACAGAGGGTCTATCATCTTTACTCCAGAAGTACCAGAACGAAGGACTGTTGAATGGTCTACAAGCAAGCAGATCTAGGCCTAAACTGCTCATTTATTTTTTGTTGATGGCAGTATCCTACTTGCAAAAGTAAATGGAAACGAAAGTGAAATGATGAGGCATGTGCTAAGGAGGTATAAATTTTGCTAAGTCGGCTTTGTTTTTTCAGCAGCAATAGAAAGGATAGGAGCAAAGGTAGAGATTGAGGTTTTGGGAATAGGGCTGACAACAAATCTAGAAAAGTATCTAGGCTTACCATCTATGGTGGCTAGGGATAGAAGGAAAGCTTTTAGAGAACTAAAGGACAGAATGTACAACCGGTTGACTGGAATGAGCTGTTGAATACTCTCACAAGGTGGCAAGAAGGTGTTTCTAAAATCAATTATGTAGGCGATCCCAACTTACACCATAGGTTGCTTTTTGCTTCCAAGGATGCTATACATGAAGCTAAACAGTATCATAAGTAACTTTTGCTAGAGGCCAAACAAAGACAAAAGAGGAATCCACTGAATTAACTAGAAGGAAATGTGCACACCAAAAAACGTGGGAGGACTGGGCTTCCGTGATATGGAGAAATTTAGCAAGGCAATGTTGACAAAATAAGGGTGGAGACTTCTAACACTCTAACAACACTGGTGGATGGAATCCTCAAGTCTAAATACTTTTCGAAGACATTATTCTTTAAAGCAAGACTGGGTAGTAACCTTTCATTAATGTGGCATAGCATTTAAGATTGAATCTTAACACTAACATGGGAAGCGAGATGAAAGGTTGGGCATGGAGGATTGATAAGGGTTTGGAAAGATAGATGGGTGCCATTCAACAAAGACTTCTTCATTTGCTTACAAAAGGAGGGACTGAAATGCAGAAGAATTGGTGGAAGAGCTCATTGACCGAAACACGGGACAATGGAAAATAGAGTTGTTGCAGGAGATGATTGAGTTGGATGAAGTAGTGGCTAAAAGTACCATACCATTAAGAGGAGAAGCCCTGACGTATTGGCATGGCATTATGATAATAGTGGGAAGTACTCTCTATCAAGAGTGGATACAAATTGCTATGTCACGAGGAAGGAAACATCAGAACACAAGCTATAAGAAGTGAAAATGGGCTAAGAGAGAAGATATGAATAGGAACCATACTTAGCAAAATTAACATATTTTTATGGAGAGCATGTTGTGGCTTACTGCCTACTATGCAATGTCTTGCACAAAGAAGAATTCACGTGGATAGAACATGCAGTAGGTGTAGAAACGGTGAAAAAATAATAATTCATGCACTTAAAGATTGTGATGCCATGAAAGGGGTATGGCAACAATGCCACTACACCTGGGATAATGATGTTGATGCGAAAACCGTGGAAGTGGAATGGCTAAAGGACTAGATAAGAACATTGCCTAAAGATCAATTACAGCAGCTGACGGTCACATGTTGGGTGAATTGGATGAATAGAAGCAAAGAAGTACATTGGGAGGAGAGACTAACACCATTATAAGCTATGAACTTCATAAAATCATACATATTGGATTTCAACAAAGCCCAGGAGTGAGTGGAACGTGCAACTGAAATGTCAAAGCCTAGATGGAAGCCACCTAGAATTGGTTGTTTCAAAGTGAACTTTGATGGTGCATTGAATGAAAGGGAAAAGAAGGGAGGAGTGGGTGTTATCATCCGTAACTCGTATCGCCATTTCATTGGAGCATGTGCCATGAGAGTGGATAGCGTGGAGGATCCGTTTGTGACTGAGGCAAAAGTAGCAGTGCAAGCTTTATGTTTCACCAAAGAAATGGGGCTTCAATCCATATTGCTTGAGGGAGATGCATTGGGAATCTTGAAAAATCTAAAAATGTTGGAATCAGATCTGTCCCCGATAGGAACAATCATTGAAGAAGCCAGGGAACAGATAAAGAGCTTTACAAAATGTGAAGTGATACATGTAGGAAGGAAAGGGAATGAGGCAGTCCACAACCTAGCTAAGCATAGACTAAATGACAATATGGATATGTATTGTGTTGAAGAACCTCTATTGTTTTTATGTAATGCCCTCTGGTTGATAATCTTGATAGTGAATGAATGATGATTATTTTCAAAAAATTATAAAGTTGCCAAAAGATATACTTTGTTTAGAGATATGTACAAACGCTAATCTTGAAATAATAAATGAACAAAAATAAGATTTTTTTTTATAAAAAATATGGTTAAAAATAAGCCTAATAATTCTTATTTTATGTCATATAAAACATTAACACTTCGTATTAAAATATTAATAATTCGTGTATTCATGTAATGTTTTACATGAAAATTATATGTCACAATTCATATAAACATAAAAACACGAAAGATATTTTTTGACTTTTATTAAACCCATATATAGTTTTTGTTAAAATTTTAACCTATGACATCTTTATATATTTTGTATTATTTTCGTGTCATGTTATGGTGTTATATTTTAAATTGTTAGGTATAATTAAAAACAATAATGATCAATTATAACTTAATTTAGCATTACAATTGAAAATTTTTAGGTTAGAATATGTATAGTTTTCTTAAATATATATGAAATTTTTTATAAAAATAAATAAATAATAAATTTCTCTAACCTCATAAATTTCAGTATCCAATTCTCAATTTTGACTATAAATATTATTAACATGAAAGGTTATACTTTTTAACTAAACAATTACAATTAATTATAGTATGACTTGGTTAGGTAGTTTAGGTTAAAACTTAAACATACTACTTCACATTATAATTTTTCTTCATCAATCACACTTAATGTTGATTCTATGTCTTTTATTTTATTTTGATTAAATTATAAATATAAATAAAAATTACAATTACAATCACAATCACAATCAAATAATTATATATAATATAATAATTGCTACGTGTAATATAAAAAATTAACAAAAAAATAAAATAATCAAACCAACTTGTATATTATGAAAAAAAATCAACATAAAATTAAATTAAACTCATATAAAAAAAGCTTAATCACGATATCTAATGATTTCAAAGTTTTTTTCTCATGATCGTAATATGATCTCATTATTTTAATGTTGATGGAATTCTTAACAAACTCAACATTCTAATTGTCATAACTCGTAAGTCCATAAACTTATTGTTAGACACAATTTAAGAGTTGTCACCAATTTTTTTTATTTAAGTGTGATTGATTATCTAATTGAATTTATCTCCTTTTAAAGAAAATTTCTAATATTGACTCGAGTATCTTCTAAAAAGAGTAGATTCTAGTCTAGAAAATCAAAACTGGGTTTAGGATTATGATTATGTATAGTGAAGGTTACAACTTCCCTACAATGTCCATCCAAAAGACTATACCGATTGATTTTATGTTATTCAAAGCCTAAAAAAATCTTAAAAAATAATTAACTATTAAAAATTATCCTTAAATTACTTTAATATGTTGGTAATAATTTTATAACATTCTCTCACCTCAAGAGTATTTAAAGAGATTATTTGTCGTGCTTTAAAGAGACTCCATCATCATATTCATTTAATATTTTAAAAAAACTTTATTTATGAAAAATGTAAATTTTATAGGAATCTTGATATTGAAAATTTTTTCTAAATTCTCCAATAGATAAGTAAAATTTAGAAAAAAAATTTCTCACCTAAAAATTTACATAAAACTATTATTTGCAACCTTGTTAGTAATTCCACCATCAAAGATTCAAAACCAATTTTTATAAAACAAAAAAAATATGATAAAACATCATTATTTAATATTTCCTTTCAAGGAATACTTTTTAATATGTTGGTAAGATTTTTATTTAAAAATATCCTCTAATATGTTGGTAAGATTCAAGAGAATTGTTTCTTTTCAAAACATATATTTTTTATTAATAAGATTTTTTAATATATTGATAAAATCTTATTTGAAATTTTTACAATCACAAAACTTTTCAATATGTTAGTAAGATTTTATTTTACTTCTAAATTATTTTTTAAAATTTTAAAATCCTCCAATATATTGATAAGGTTTTACTTTTTTTTTTAATAATTATTTTTAAAAAATTTCAATTTTTTTCTATTTTTCAAAAATTTTTAAATTATCAAAACTTCCAATATGTTGGTAAGATTTTATTTTTTATTTTTAAAAATTATTTTTTTAAAAGAACATTTTTATTTTTAAATAAATAAATAAAGAAAATAAAATAAAAATACACCTAAAATTTTTTGTTTGGTTCGGCTTAAAAAATAGCTTAGCTCATAATTAGTGTGGCTACTTGGTTCGATTTAGTGACTCGGCTTAGCTATGGCTCAATAGGTGAAAATATACATTTATCATTGAATTAAATATTTAGAAACATTTAAATTAATTATTTAAACTCCAATCCTATAACTTCATCACTTAAAACTTTGGCAACTAAAATACAAAGAAATTTGATATTTTGCATATTTAATTTTGTTTTAAAAATTAAACTAGCTAGTGCTCTCTTTGGGTTTGGTTATGTTTCCTTCATACATTAAACTCCATATATGGGACTAAAAGCCCATGTTTTTTTTCTAGGAAAAGTATTCTAAAAATTCATAAATTTTATCTTTTTTTTTTTTTTTAATTTAAGACTTTCATGGTTAGGTGAATTGTGTTAATTACTATAGGATCCCAAACTATTTTAATATTATTACTTAATAATGTACTAGAATGATAAATTAAATTGATAAATGTTACTATTCTTTAATCAAAATCTTTAATTTGTTGATATTTGTGGTTTCAAATTGCTTAGCTGTTTCTTAATATGTGTAATGTGGTGAATAAGAGTTTGTCTATAAGTTGGGCTAGTTGTATTACTAGCTAGCTAGGGTCCCAAGCCCCAAGTCCTTAATTATAACTTAATTAATCATATTACATATTTAATTAGAAGGCTAACTAAAATGTAAATATCCATCATGATTTTTTTAAATAAAAAATTCACAATCTAAAATAAAGAAAAGAATTAAATATATTAAAATTTAAATATTAGATATACTGAATATTACATTTTAAGATGATTTCATGAATGAAATAATATAAGTTTTGAGACATCTAGTGTCAGCTTTTCACCACCCCTTTGGCTAGCAACTGGGTGGAGCTTTACTAGTTTGAAGTGAGCTACTCACATGTGGTGTCAAGTGGGTGGACATCTTCGAGTCATGAGTGTGGCACGGTGTCTCTTTGATCATGGTAAACCTAGGAATGGTTGGGGCTAACGAGTCTCATATCGTGCCTTTGTATTTAATCGTGGGGTTAGACGGTAACATTCGTTATGCCTTTTGATTTTTCCTTTTTAAGTTGATTTATTTAGTAACCAAGGATCATAAGATTGTGTTTGCATAAGTGGGGCACCAATAAGTATGAGGGACAAGTGGGCTAGCATATAGGCTAGGGGTGTAAATGATACATTAGTACTCGCAAGCTACTCGGGTTCGATTCGAAAAAAACTCGAATTCGGTTCGATTATTGTCGAGTCGAGCTCGAGCTCGAGTAGCTCGATTTATCGATCGAGCCGAATTCGAGTATTATTATATCTGACTCGAGTAGCTCGCGAGCCTAATCGAGCTTTTATATTTAAATATATTTTTATTATTTTAATTAATAAAATATTTCGAGTCCGAGTTCGAGTTCGAGTTCGAGCATGAATAATCGAATTTTTGTCGAGTATACGAATCGAGCTTATTTTTACATATTAATCGAGCTTAATCGAGCGAGCTCGAGTAGCTCGAATTCGATCACGAATCGAGCTCGAGCTTGAAAAATAAAACTCGATCGAGCTCGAGCCGAGTATCGAGCCCCGAGTTGTGAGTCGAGCTCGAGCTCGAGCCTCTCACTACTCGGCTCGGCTCGGCTCGTTTACAGCCCTAATATAGGCACACCGCTAGACCCTTATGGCAATTTAATGGAGTTGTGCTATAATTGAGGTAGCACGCCCGAATAACGCGATGTGTTATAGGCATGATGTTGGGTGTCCATCATACATACGAGCAACTTAAAGTAAGGCTAAAGGGTAAGGCCCCAAGATATGAACTTCATGAGAATGAAATGAGCCTAAAGTGGCTCTGGACTAGTGGTAGACCAGTATTCGTGTTGTGCCTTCGGGTTTTAGGCATGAAAGCTTGCGTATGATCTAGGTAGGCATGGTGTTAGATTTTCACCATACTAGATGGAGATACTATCTCGAGAATCAAGGCTACACGCCCTATGAGAATTCAAGAAAGGTCGGTGCTTATGATCTTGATACTTGTAGGCATGGATAGGTGCTATGAGCCATCATAAAACTTGTGGGCTGATGATGCGATGGAAGTTAGATTCCTTCCTATTGAGTTTAAGAATGTTATGAGAAATGCTACAGGGTTAGAACTAAAAAGGGCTTTTGGGTATGCAGCTTGAAAGATCAATAGTAAACTATCTATAAAAAAAGAGAGTTGCAAAAGGTTGACCTTAACTATGAGTAGTCTTGGTGCTACATGGTCAATGGTTTAATTGAATTAAACCTGTTTAAGTTTGTTTTGAATTAATAGTTTTTAAATCATTTTGCATAATTGGAAGTTCAGCCCAATTCAAGTTGAATCAATTTAAAATTTAATAATTTAGGCTTAAAGGTTTAGTTTAGATTAATTTTGAAGGCCCACTTTCATTTTAACTGTTACTAGAATTAATTAATTAATTAAAAATTGAAAAAGAAAAAAAAAAATGGGATGGCAACCTTTCTTCCTTAAATCTTGGATCTTCTACAAACTGCTTGACTATTTTTAGCTTTCCATTTTTCCCTCATATTTTGATCATAAAACTTCCATCACCAATTGGTGATTAACCCAATATCCAAAAATTAGCTAAGCCTTAGCACTAAAAATGTAGCAATCATGTGACAAAACTCCATAATACAAGTCCCTAGATGAAATTTGATAAGAGACTGGGTTTTAAAAAAAAATGAGACACGATCAAGAAGGGATTCAGACACAAAATGGAGAAGGAGAATTCAAAGTAAAATTTTTCACAGACCAAAAATCGTAGAAGCTCTAGTCACAACCACGAAAAAAATTGCCACTAGCCCAAAAACCTGAAAGCTAAAAAACCTAAAAACCATCATTACCAGATGCCTCTCACCAGCCAAAACACTTCATCACCCACCATTAGCAAACCACCAACCCAGCACTTCCATCATTGCCACCACCACCACTCAACCTAATAGCCACCACACCTAAACTTAAAAAAACTTTTATTCTTTGAAAACCGAAACAACCCCCTAATTTTTTTTTTTTTTGCAACTTTAAAACAAAACCCACCTGAAATCTGTCACAATCAAAAAACACAAAAAATAAAAAAATTCTAGTTGGGAGAAACCTTAACCAAAGAAAATATAAAAAATACAAAAATAAAATGAGAGATTTGTCAGTTTGAGGAGATTTTGTAAGCAAGGCCATGAAATGAAAAAATGAGAAAATGAAACACTACGCCTGTGATGACATAGTGATTGGCAAGGAACGACGATAATCTTTTGAGTGATTAGGAACAATAGGAAATGAGAGAAAAAAAAAAAAGGAGAACAACATATTGAATGTGTAGGGAGATTAGACGAATGAGGAGAGATTTTTTGTGGCTTGAAGTTTTTGGCTTCATTGTTAGATCTAGGGCTTTGGAGAATGATTTTGGAAAAACAAAGCTCAAAACAAAGATTAGGAGGCCAAAAAGGTTCAGGGTGAAAAAATGAGAAGGAAAATATGCTGATTGACAACAACAAATGACATCGTCGATGATAAAGCTATAGCCGAACACCAGAAATTGGTTGAAAAGGGGTGGGTATTTGCTGTTTGAGAGAAAAAAGACTTTTTTTTGTTTAATGAAAGGAAGAAATGAAATAAAAAAAATGTTTTATACAATTAAAAAAAAGAAAAAGAAATAGGTCAAATAGCTTGACCATTGATCAGACAGCTCGACCCATGTAAGCCTTTAACCAAAAAATTTATTGAAGTTGGTCCTTCTTGGTTTTGTTCATATTGGGCCTTGGCCCAAAAGCACCATTTTGGGTATATTATTTTTCTTTTTTGTTTATTTATTTTCTTAAGGCCTTAATCATTATTTTATGCTTGTTAATATTGCTTTTGGACTTGTGAAAAATAATAATAATTGTAGTAATAAATTAAAAATGCAAATATATTTTTGAAAATTAACTTACTTTTGGATGCATGATGAAATAAATGAGATTTGAATAAAAAATGAAGTGTAGAAATTTTATGATTTAAAATTAATTTTCAAATGAGGGCTTTAGGAATAAAAA
>NW_019168026.1:10291084-10338158 GCF_002303985.1 Durio zibethinus
TCCTTCCCATGCCGCATGATGCTGACGACTAGCCGCTTCTAAGCTTTTGGCAATTTGCCCCCAGTCAATCCTTTCAAAGTAGCCAGCTTCGTGGATCTCAGCATAAGCCTGCATGCATGCATTGCATTACTTTTTCTTTGTCAACGAGAATGAGAGTCGAATTTTATAAGAGCTAGCATCTTGAAAAGAGATTTTGAATGCATCGTAATACTTAGATTTAATAATTATAATATATATATATATTTATTTATTTCATATCTAATGCATATAAAATTCGAAAATTTTTTATATTACAATGTATGTGGACATGTCAAACGTATAATAAATATTTTTTTATTAAATACATATATAATATTTATTAAAATTTTAAAATGTGACATCTTTTTATATTTTTAATTATATTATTTTTGTATTTTATTATTATATCGTATTTAAAATCATCATATCTAATATTATTAAAAAAAAGGAGAAAATTAAATCTAAATAAAACTTAAAAAGATATACCAATGACCATGTTATACCATAAAAAAGATTAAGTAATTATATATATAATTAGTAAAGGATGGAAATTAATTGTACTACTATAAGTAATTATTATTATTATTAAATTTAAAATTTTACCTGGTTGTCAAGATCAATTATCTTCCAAGGGTTGCTCCAAGCCAGCAGCCAGTCAGTTTCTTTTCCATCCATATTTTTGCCGCGATAAACAACCGCTGCTTCTGAACCAGAAGCTGCCCCAGCAGTTTTGACATGCAAAACCCACCCCACTGCCCATTTGCAATCATCTGTGGATATGTCTGGTAAATGTGCCCAAACCAATCATGACTAGTGACAAAGGTCAATGGTTCACCGGTAGCATTGTAAACCAGGTAGAGTGTGGAGACTTCAGTGCCCCATTGCCTCTTCAACTCGTTCACGTATCCCAAAGCTTCTTCGTACTTACCATCTCTTACTTCCCATTGCCTAGCCACATCTGCTCTGATTTGGCGTGCCCTTTTCGCATACTCCGCGATTCCCATCACAACAGTTTCAGTGATGGGCTCGCCAAACACGTTAGTTGCCGATGCCATAGTTGATTCTTGTGAGTGTCGAGTAATTTACAACCCCCTTTAGTTCCCAAACGCACGTTTATATAATACTCGATGAAGAGTACTGTCCTTTTCGTGCATTAAGATATTGCGCAATTATAACATTGATGAAAACAGCTACTTGAGTGTTTAAGGGTTTAGAAAAATGACATCACTTGTCGAATTTACGTTTAGAAAAATAATACCTGCCTACGCCTCCCTCGTCTGATTAGCATGTCAATTTTATTGTTTTTGTCGCATCAGTTGTTTAATTTAGGAAAATGATACTCGAATTTACGCTTAGAAAAGATGATACCCACCCCTCCCTTGTCCTGATTAGCAAGTCAATTTTATTGTTTTTGTAACCTACCCCTCCCCATCACTTGTCCCTAGGCTTTGGAACCTATTATACTTTAAAATGGACACGTACGTTAGAGCGACATTAGCTGGGTCTCGCATCCAAGCTTGAGAAAATCCCGGGAAAACCATGATTTGCATGGAAGTTATGTGAATTATTTACATATAAACATCCTATTTTGTTTGAAATCATTTAAAATGTTTTTAAATCTCCAGTGAGTGTCAGATGTGATTTATAATAACCTACGTTATAAGGTTTTAATTGAGCTTCGGGTTAGCCTTATTGATTTTGCGTTTGTCATTTGAGTTTTGAATTTAGTTTGGATTTTAAATCCAAATACCATTTATTCATTTGTATTTTTGTATTTTGTTTTATTTTGTTCTTATTTTAATATATATTTTAAGAAGATAAAAATAAAAAAAAAGGATAAACAAAATGATAAATAATAATATTTGAATTCGGTTTGGACTAAAATTCCTTTGAAGATAAAGTTGGGGGGATTAAAATTAAAATTAAAAGAGATTATGTAGAAAAATCTTATGAAATGTAATCTTATCTTTGATTTTTGAATTCGTTGAGACTCAGTTTTTATTTAAAGAGCACATTCAAGCACATTTTGGGGAGTCAAGCAACCATCCAAGCACAAACACACGGCCATCCAAGTTTTCATTCATCACTACCATTGTACCATCTCTACCTGAGCACCACTTCATTACTTTGGTGCCATCTCACCAACAAATAAAAATACAATCGAAAAAATCTCACAATTGCAGTGAATCACAATCAAACATCAATAAGTAATTGATAGAGATACAGGCAATGACACACAGAAAATCATCATCAAAGTAAGCAACATAAACTAGCAAGCATCATTGACAATCAAAGAAACCAGCGAGTAAATCACCAATAGCAAACACAGAATATAAAAAAATTTCAACAATGAGTTGATCATTTGGCTTTCTGGCTAAGTGTTTCTAGGATTTTTAAACCAAAAAGAAGGGTAAGAGGAAGAAGTTCTGGGTTTGACAGGGCGGCGGCAGCAATGGTGATAGGCAACAATCGACATGTTTGTTGGAAGATCTTTTTCATGATATTTTTAAACATTTAATCTGATTATATGATATTTAAATAAGTATTTTTATGCAAATATTAAGCTAAAAACAAAAAAATAAAAAAATTAACCTTAGCATTGTTAAACTTTAGAAAAGAAGCACAGTTGATTTCTTAAAAAAGATTGAAATACTTATGAACTTTGATTTGAAAAAATAAAATATAAAAGAAAATAAGTTATAATAAAAAATAGAGAAACTCAACTTTTAATGATTATTTTATCAATTAATTTTATTTTTATTAAGTTAAAATAGTCAAACAAAAAAATTAAAAATTACGAAATATATTTTATATTTACATATCGATATTAATAAAAACAATATATATTACCCGATACCAAACTCGATATAAAAAATATCTTTAGTTTAATTATATTTTGGCATACTAGAGAGTATTGGCTGATACGATCAGTATCAAAACAAAATTAACAACTATGGTGGAAATGCCACGATTTTGGCTTTAGAACTACACCGTTTAAGGGCGATTTTCAAAAATTAGAGGTCATGTTGAAGACGAAGAAGCCAAGAGGAGGCAACGGTGAAACTTTGGGCTTGATTGGGTTCCAGTCAGTGGCAAGGTGCGGTGACCAACGTGGAGGAGAACCACTATTTTTTGCATTAGGTTTGAAGTTTGGCCAGCACATATGTAGAGAGAAGTTAGAGAATTTTGCATTTTTAGAGAGAGAAGAAAAAAAGAAAACTAAAAGAAAAGAGAAAAAACTTAACTTTTACACACTAAACAAAACAATGCCCGTTTTGGTGTTAATGAACCGAATCTTCCCAAATCGACAAGTGACCAGCGCATTAGCCCATAATCGACCTGACCCACTCCACTGAGTATTTAGACCACCAAAACACCAGTCTAGATTGGTTTATACCACTTGAACTGAATTGAATCGAACCGAATTGATTTGAGCTGTTGAATACAGTTTATTTTTTTATTTTTGGGTTTTTTTTTTTTATTCTTTATATATTTTTATTTGGTTTTTTTAAATTCTCTTTTAGATTGAAAATATTTCTACAAAAAAAGTTTAATTGTTGGGAAATAAATGAAATTTCGAATAGTTAATTTTCTTAAATTTTTTTAAATGGATTTTTTTTCAAATTTTTGTGAGAATGGTGGCAAAAATAGATAAAATTCCAATGATGATAATTAACACGTAAATTTAAAACATAGGAAAAATAAGACTACAAATAAAATTTTAGAAATAATAAAATAAATAAAATAAATCTGATGATAAGATTCTAAGGATCATGAATAAGAGATTTTTTAAAAGTTTTTAGATGTAAGATTTTTTGAAATTTAATCCAAATAGAAGAAAATTTTAGCTAAAATTTTAATAACACTAATATGTATTTATTTTCAAAGAATATATATAAATAAATTGTTAAAATTTTGGGAATGAATTAACAATTGTTTAATGATGAGATTTTTAAGAATTTCAAATGGTCAATTTTTTAAGAAATCTTTATGTTAGAAAGTTTTTCCAAATTTGGCACAAATTGTAAAAAATTTAGAATATTACAAATAAAACTTACCAAAATAAAGAATAAATTTCGAGGATAAAATTCTTAGTAATTATAAATTGATGATTATCTAAAAAAATTTTATGTGAGAAACTATTTTTGAATTTGGCTCAAATATTAAAAAATTTAGATATATTTTCAATAAAGTAAAATTTAATGAAAAAATTAACCGACGGAACCTTTTTTTCCAACGATAGAGTCTCTTTAACAAAAATAAATGAGATTCTTGAATACTCTTGAAATGAGAAAGTATTTTTAAGAATTCTACTAAATTGATGAAGAAATCTTAAAAGTTATTTTCAATATTTAAATACTAAAATTTAACAAAATAAAATACCATTTAAACTAAGATTTTTTAAGATAATTTAAAATTAAATGGTACGTCCTTAAAATGGCATGTGTAGGTGCTATTACTTTTTTTACACGTACCTAAACTTTCAAACTTAATTCTGTAATGCAGAACAAAACCTATTCTTTTAAGAACTTAGGTCAAGCTTAGGATGTCTATAAAAAAATTGATTATTAGATGACTAATTGCACATTTAATAAAAAAGATTGGTGGTGATTGCTCTTATTGTATCTAACGATCAGTTTATGGACCAATATGTTATGACTTTACATGCAAGAATTCGGGTGGATGTAGATGATATAGGGGAAATGGTAGGGACTGTAACTAAAAGAGGAATGATTGGAATAAAAGAGCCAAATGGGGACACAACAGAAAATGCAAATGAGCTTACCAAGAGTAATGAGTCAAAGAGGGATAGTGAAAATAGTGACATGAATTCATTCATTACACGTGGGGACAAAAAGCATGAAATTGTGAAAGATGGCCGGTAAAAAACAATAAGGGCAAATGGTGAGGACAAGGAAGGAAAATAGCCAAGTTATAGTAATAGGAAAGAAAGGGGGAATAACAGTAACATAGGAGAATCCACTAAGGAAAAAGTGAAAAATTTTGGCTCGAATACAATAGAATGAGTAGAATGAACTAATACTGAATGGACAAAAAAGAAACCAAGGACATGAACAGGAACTTGAGGAACCGAATGGGGTTGAACGCAAAATGAAGAAACCAAGAAGGGATATTTTGTTGACTATGGAAATGATGGAGATTAGTTACTAGTCTCGCTGAGGATAATGGGGTGCATTACTTGAAACTGTTGTGGGCTTGGGAACCTATGTGTTGTTAGAGCTTTTCACGAGCTGATAAGGAAGGAAGATCCCCATGTAATTTATATTAGTGAAACTAAACAACATGAGAGGAAATTAGATAGAATAAAATGAACCTATGGAATGGAGGCATATTTTAGAGTCAACACTGAGGGAAGAAGTGGGGGACAAGCCATGCTATGGAAGGAAGATACCCAATTAAACCTTATTAGTTTTTCTAAGTGCCATATTGATATGGAAATCACTACAGAATCTGATCTAATGCTATGAAGATTTACAGGAATTTATGGAGAACCTCAGGCAAGCAAAATAAATGAAGCATGGGCTCCATTAGGAAACCTCAAAAATCAAAGTGAGTTGCCGTGGCTATGCATGGAAGACTTTAATGAAATTATGTGGATCCATGAAAAATCGGGTGATTGTCCTCGAAGGAAAAGTCAAATGATCGAATTTAGGAAGTCTTTGGAGGAATGTGGACTTGATAACCTAGGATTTAAAGGGCCCTAATTCACGTGGGCAAAGGGGAGAATGGTAACTTGCTTGTTGAGAGAAAGATTAGACTGTGGGTGGCAAATAAAGAATAGATAAAAAGGTTTGGCAGCAACGAGATTCAACATCTGGTGGCCAAAACCTCAGACCACGTGCCCATACTATTAAATGTAGAAGGAAATGAAAGTAAGAGGAAACAAAAAAAAGGCTAGATTTTGGTTTAAAGCTACATGGGCCAATGACGTTGAACACAGAGAAGTGATTAAGCATTCATGGTTACTGTGCATGGAGGTGTAAGTCCAAGCCTACAAAGGGCAGGCATTCTTGAAACCATAGCATGAGGGAAGATTTAATAATATGAGGCAGAGAATCAATGTCTTGAAAATGAGCTATAAAGCCATCAATTGGAAAGTGTGTCTGATGATGTACTTGAAAGAGAAAGGAATATAAAGGAAAAGCTAAACGTGCTTCTAAAAAGGGAGGAAGTATTCTGGTGGCAGAAGGCATGAATATCTTGGAGAGGGAGGGGGACAAAAACACTACATATTTTCACACATAAGCGTCCCAAAGAAAAAAAAAGGAATTTCATTAAAAGGCTATAGAATGAAAATGAGGATTGATGTGAGGGAGATATGTTTAAAAAATTTCCACAAGCAATTTCAATGATGTTTTAAAGGTAGTGGAATCACGGATATCGGACAAAATGAATAGCTCACTCTTTGTAGAGTTCCAAGTTGAGGAAGTCCTGAATGCTGTTAAATAGATGCACCCAACAAAGGCCATTAAGCCAGATGGTATGCTTGCCCATTTCTATAAGAAATTTTGGAACGTTGTTGGTATTGATATTATTACTTTTTGCCTAGCATGTCTTAATAGAGATAAGGGTTTGGAGGCTATAAATCACACACACATTGTTCTTATTCCCAAAATTAAAGACCCTGATAATATTATTTAGTTTAGACTAATTAGCTTATGTAATGTCATCTATGAAATTTTAGCAAAGGTGCTTGTCAATAGACTAAAATCCATCATACCTTTTTGTAGTAGCCAAGCTCAAAGTGCATTTGTTCCTGGATGTCTTATATCTAATAATATTTTTGGTTGCTTATGAACTCTTGCACACATTGAAATCTATAAAGCATGGAAGGGATGGGTTTTTTTATTTAAAACTAGATATGAGCAAAGCGTATAATTGGGTGGAATGGAATTTTCTTACTAAAATGATGACTAGGCTGGGTTTTCATAGGCGTAGGATTAATCTGATTATAGGGTGTGTTACATTAGTGTCCTATTTAATAATGGTTAATGGTGAACTAATTGATTCCTTCAAACCAGAAAGGGGTTTTCAATAAGGAAACCCACTTTTTTCTTATCTATTTCTAATGTGCACCGAGGGTCTATCATCTTTACTCTAGAAGTACCAGAATGAAGGACTGCTGAATGGTCTACAAGCAAGCAAATTTGGGCCGCACAAGGTGGCAATGAGGTGTTCCTAAAATCAATTGTGCAGGCAATCCACCATGGTTTACTTCTTGCTTCCAAGGATGCTATGCATGAAACTAGATAGTATCATAGCAACTTTTGGTGGAGGCAAAACAAAGACAAAAGAGGAATCCACTAGATTAACTAAAAGGAAATGTGCACACCAAAAATGAAGGAGGGCTGGGCTTCCGTGATATGGAGAAATTTAATAAGGCAATGTTGACAAAATAAGGGTGGAGACTTCTAACAAATCCAACAACATTGGTGCATGGAATCCTCGAGTCTAAATACTTTTCAAAGACATCATTCTTTGAAGCAAAACTGGGTAATAACCCTTTATTGATGTGGCATAGCATTTAGGATTCAATCTCAACACTAAAACGAAGAACCAAATGGAAGGTTGGGGATGGAGGATTGATAAGGGTTTGGAAAGATAGATGGGTGCCATTTAACAAAAACTTCTTCATTTGCTCATAAAAGGGGGGATTGGAACACATAAAAATTGGTGGAAGAGCTCATTAACCAAAATACAGGACAATGGAAAATGGAGTTGTTGCAAGAGAGGTTTGAGTTGGATGAAGCAGTGGCCATAAGAACCATACCATTAAGAGAAGAAGCCCTGACGTATTGGCATGGCATTATGATAATAGTGGGAAGTACTCTCTATCAAAAGTGGATACAAATTGGTATGTCATAAGGAAAGGAACATCAGCACACAAGCTATAAAAAGTGAAAATGGGCTATGAGAGAAGATATGGACAACAACCATACTTAGCAAAACTAACATATTTTTATGGAGAGCATGTTGTGGCTTACTGCCTACTATGCAATGTCTTGCACAAAGAAGAATTCACGTGGACAAAGTAGGTATAGAAACGGTGAAGAAACATTAATTTATGCACTTAAAGATTGTGATGCCACGAAAGGGGTATGGTAACAACTCCACTACATCTGGGATAGTGATGTTGATGCAAAAACTATGGAGATGGAATGGCTGAAGGACTAGATAAGAACATTGCCTAAAGATCAATTACAATAGCTGACGGTTACATGCTGGGTGAAGAAACAAAGAAGTATATGATGAGAGACTAACATCATTCTAAGCTATGAACTTCATAAAATCATACATATTAGATTTCAACAAAGCCCAGGAGTGAGTGGAACGTGCAACTGAAATGTCAAAACCTAGATGGAAGCCGCCCAAAACTAGCTGTTTCAAAGTAAACTTTGATGGTGCATTGAATGAAAGGGAAAAAAAGGGAGGAGTGGGTGTTATCATCCTTGACTCATATAGCCATTTCACAAGAGCATGTGCCATCAGGGTAGATAGCGTGGAGGATCTGCTTATGACTGAGGCAAAAGTAGCAGTGCAAGCTTTATGTTTCACCAAAGAAATGGGGTTTCAATCCATATTACTTGAGGGAGATGCGCTGGGAATCTTGAAAAAGCTAAAAATGTTGGAATCGGATCTGTCCCCGACAGGAACAATCATTGAATAAGCCAGGGAACAGGTAAAGATCTTTACAAATTATGAAGTGATGCATGTAGAAAGGAATGGAAATGAGGCTGTCCATAACCTAGCTAAGCATGGACTAAATGCCAATATGGATATGTACTAGGTTGAAAAACCTCCATTGTTTTTATGTAATGCCCTATTGGCTGATAATCTTGATAGTGAATGAATGATGATTATTTTCAAAAAATTATAAAGTTGCCAAAAGAAATACTTTGTTTAGAGATATGTACAAACATTAATCTTGAAATAATAAATGAATAAACAAAAGTAAGTATTTTTTTATGAAAAATATGGTTAAAAATGAACCTAATAATTCTTATTTTTATGTCATATAAAACATTAACAATTCGTGTAATCATGTAATTTTTACATGAAAAGTATGTGTTATAATTCGTATAAACATAAAAAACACGAAATATATATTTTTTATTTTTGTTAAATCCATATACAATTTTTCTAAAATTTTAACCCATAATATTTTTATAATTTTTTTGTATTATTTTCGTGTCATGTTGTGATATTATATTTTAAATCGTTAGGTATGATTAAAAACAATAATGATCAATTATTACTTAATTTAGCATTACAATTGAAATTTCTTGGGTTAGAATATGTATATTTTTCTTAAATATATATGAAATTTTTTTATAAAAATAAATAAATAAATAAAATTTCGTTGACCTTATAAATTTCAACATTCAATTCTCAATGTTGACTATGAATAATATTAACATGAAATGTTATTCTTTTTAACCAAACAATTACAATTAATTATAGTATGACTTGGTTAGGTAGTTTAGGTTAAAACTTAAACATACTACTTCACATTATAATTTGTCCCCATCAATCACGCTTAATGTTGATTCTATGTCTTTTATTTTATTTTGATTAAATTATAGATATAAATAAAAATTACAATTACAATCACAATCACATAATTATATATAATATACTAATTGCTATGTGTAATATAAAAAATTAACAAAAAAATTCAATAATCAAACCAACTTGTATATTATATAAAAAATTCAACATAAAATTAAATTAAACTCATATTAAAAAAAAACTTAATCATAATATCTAAAGATTTCAAAGTTTTTTTCCCACCATTGAAATATGATCTCATTGTTTCAATGTCGATGGAATTCTTAACAAACTCAACCTTCTAATTATCATAATATATAAGTCCATAAAGCTATTATTAGACACAACTTAAGAGTTATTATCAATCTTTTTTATATATGTGCAATTGATTACCTGATTGAATCTATTCTCTTTTAAAGAAAATTTCTAATCTTAACTCAAGTATCTTTTAAATAGAGTAGATTCTACTCTATGAAATAAAAATTAAGTTTTAGAGTATGATTACGTATAACGAAAATTACAACACCTTTATAATGCACATCCAAAAGACTATACCGATTGATTTCATGTTATTCCAAAGCTTAAAAAAAATCTTAACAAATAATTAACTATTGAAAATTATTCTTAAATTACTTTAATATATTGGTAATAATTTTTGAATATTTCTTCAGCTCAAGAGTATTCAATGAGACTATTTGTCACGTTTAAAGAAGCTTCATCATCAAATTTATTTAATATTTTTTAAAAAAACTTTATTTATGAAAAATGTAAAGTTTGTAGGAATCTTGATATTGAAAATTTTTCTAAATTCTACAATATGTTAGTAAAATTTAAAAAAAATTTCTCAGATAAGAATTACATAGAACTATTATTTGCAACCTCGTTAGTAATTCCATCATCTAAGATTCAAAACCAATTTTTATAAAAAATAATTAAGATATGATAAAACATCATTATTTAATATTTCATTTCAAGGAATACCTTCTAATATGTTGGTAAGATTTTTATCCAAAAATATCCTATAATATGTTGGTAAGATTAAGAGAATTATTTCTTTTCAAAACATATATTTTTTTATCAATAAGATTTTCAATATATTGACAAAATCTTATTTTAAATTTTTATAATCACAAAACTTTTCAATATATTGGTAAGGTTTTATTTTATTTCTAAAATTATTTTTTAAAATTTTAAAATCCTTAAATATGCTGTAAGGTTTTACTTTTATTTTTTGATAATTATTTTTTTAAATTTCAAATTTTGTTTTTCTATTTTTCAAAATTTTTTAAATTACCAAAACTTCCAATATGTCGGTAAGATATTATTTTTTATTTTTAAAAATTATTTTTCTTAAAAAACTTTTTCATTTTTAAATAAATAAATAAAATAAAAAATATATCTCAAATCTTTGGTTTGATTTGGCTTAAAAAACAGATTAACTCGTAACTAGTGTAACAACTTCGTTCGATTTAGTGACTCGGCTTAGCAATGGCTCAATAGGTGAAAATATACATTTATCATTGAGTTAAATATTTAAATATATTTTAATTAATTATTTAAACTCCAATCCTATAACTTCTTCACTCAAAAAATTGGCAACTAAAATACAAAGAAATTTGATATTTTATATATTTAATTTTGATTTTAAAAATTAAACTAACTAGTGCTCTCTTTGGGTTTGGTTACATTTCCTTCATACATTAAACTCCATATATAGGACTAAAAGCCCATGTTCTTTTCTAGGAAAAGTATTCTAAAAATTCACAAATTTTATTTTATTTTTTTAATTTGAGACTGTCATGGTTAGGTGAATTGTGTTAATGATTATTTAATCCTAAACTATTTTAATATTATAACTTAATAATGTATTATAATGATAAATTAAATTGATAAATGTTGCTACTCTTTAGTTAAAATCTATAATTTGTTGATTTCTGTGGTTTCAAATTGCTTAGCTATTTCTTAATAAGTGTGATGTGGTGAAAAAGAGTTTGCCTATAAGTTGGGCTAGTTGTATTACTAGCTAGTTAAGGTCCTAAGCCTTTTAATTCAAGTCATTAATTATAATTTAATTAATCACATTACATATATAATTAGAAGGCTAACTAAAATGTAAAAATCCATCATGATTTTTTTATACAAAAAAATCATAATTTGAAATAAAGAAAAGAATTAAAGATATTAAAATTTAAATATTAGATATACTAAATATCACATTTTAATATGATTTCATGAATGAAATAATATAAGTTTCGAGACATCTGGTGTCAGTTTTTCACCACCTCATTGGCTAGCAAGTGGATGGGACTTTGCTAGTTTAAAGTGAGCTACTCTTAGGCATATGTGGTGTTTAGGTGGGTGGGTATCGTCAGATCACAAGTGTGACAAGATGTCTCTTCGAATTATGATAAACCCAGGGACTGTTAAGGCCAGCAAGTCTCATATCATGCCTTTACGTTTAACCATGGGGTTAGAAGATAGCATTCGCTATGCCTCTCGATTTTCTCTCCTTGAGCTAGTTTGATAAGTGATCAAAGATCATAAGATTGTGTTTGCGTAAGTAGGGCACCAATAAGCTTAAGAGACGAGTGGGCTAACAGGCAAGCATATTACTAGACCCTTGTGGCAATTTAATGGAGATGTGCTACAGCTAAGGCAATGTGTCACTGGTCGAGACTTAAGCTCCGAACCCGCGCGGCTCCGGGATCCGGGCATTCACCCTTCCGGCATCCCAGATCAGCTTTCCTGCCACGGTTCACACCCTTGTGAGGTATTGTCCGCTCTGACCCCCTGACCTCACGGTTTTATCCTACAAAAGGCGCCTCACAAGACGGAGATGGTGTGAACCCTTTTATACCCCAGGGACCTTTCTATTATGTTCGATGTGGGATTCAGGACTCCCCCTTAGGTCCGTGACATTCTCCTGCACCCAATCTCGTGACGCCCTCGTCACGAAGGCTGACCACCCTGCCTGCCTCCCTTGAGGTGCTCGGCGTGGATCGAACGGTATAGGGCTGGCTCTGATACCACTTGTCACGGGTCGAGACTTAAGCTCCGAACCCGCGCGGCTCCGGGACCCGGGCATTCACCATTTCGACATCCCAGATCAGCCTTCCTACCACGGTTCACACCCTTGTGAGGTATTGTCCGCTCTGGCCCCCTGGCCTCACGGTTTTGTCCTACAAAATGCGCCTCACAAGGCGAAAATAGTGTGAACCCTTTTATACCCCAGGGACCTTTCTATTATGTTCGATGTGAGATTCAGGACTCCCCCTTAGGTCCGTGATAAATGCACCTAAGTAACCCAATATGTTATGTGCATGATGTTAGGTGTCCATTATGTATGCGAGTAGCCTAAAGTAAGGCTAAGAAGTAAGGCCCCAAGATGTGAACTTCGTGGGAACAAGATAAACCTAGAATGGCTCTAAGCTAGCAACTAACCAACATTCGCGTTATGTCTTCAGGTTCTAAGCATGAAAGCTTACGTATAATCCAAGTGGGCATGATGTTGGGTTCTTACTATGCTAGATAGAAATACCATCTTGAGAACACTACACGCCACTATGTGAATTCAAAAAGGATCGGTGCTTAGAACCTTGGTGCTTACGGGCATGGATAGGTGTTCGGGGCTATCCTGAGACTTGTGGGCTTATGATGCGATAGGAGTTAGATTCTTCCTTATTGAGTTTCAAAATGTTGCGAGAAATCCTATGGGGTTAGAGCCAAGAAGGACTCTTGGATATGCAGCTTGAAGGATCGATAATGAGCTGTCTATAAGGAAATGGACTTATAAAATATTGATCTTGACTATGAGTAATTTTGGTGTCACATGATCACGTAGTTTAATTAAATTAAACCCGTTCAAGTTTGTTTCAAATTAATAGTTTTTAAATCATTTTGCATAATCTGAAGTTCACCCCAATTCAATTTGAATCAATTTAAGATTTAGTAATTTCGGCTTAAAATCCTAGTCCAAATTCAATTTTGAAGGCCTATTTTCATTTTTACATTTATTAGAATTAATTAATTAAAGATTGAAAAAGAAAAAAGGAAAAAAAAAAGGGATGGTAGCCTTCCCTCGCTAATCTCGGATCTTCCGCAAGCTGCTTGACCATTTTTAGCTTTGCATTTTTCCCTCCTATTTTGACTGCAGAACTGCCATCACTAATTGGTGATTGACCCAATATCCAAAAATCAGCAAAGCTTCAGCCCCAAAATGTAGCAGTCACTGTGACAAAACTCTAAAATACAAGTCTTTAGATGAAATTTGATAAGAGACTGGGTTCTAGAAAAAAAAATGGGATACGATCAAAAAGGGATTTAGATACAGAACGGAGAACGGGAATTCATACTAAAATTTTTCACATACCAAAAATCTTAGAAGCTCTAGCCACAACCGTGAAAAAAATCACCACTAGACCAAAAACTTGAGAGCCAAAAAGTCTAAAAACCTCCATTACAGCTGCCTCTCACCAGCCAAAACACACCATCACCCACCATTAGCAAACCACCAACACAGCCCCTCCATCACCGCCACCACCACCACTTAACCTAATAGCCACCACCACCTAAACCCAAAAAAGCTTCTGTTCTTTGAAATCGAAACAGCCCCTTAAAAAACATTTTTTTGCAACCCCAAAACAAAACGCACCAGAAATTTGTCATAACCAAAAAACACAAAAAATAAAAAAAATCACAATCTTCTCGGGAGAGGAACCCCAGCTAAAAAAAATTTGAAAAGAATACAAAAATAAAATGAGAGATTCGGCAGTTTAAGGAGATTTTGAGAGCAAGGCCACAAAATGGAAAAAAAGGAAGAAGAAGTACCACGCCTGCAGCAGCAGTGGTTGGCAGGGAACGACGACAATCTTTTAGGTGATTGAGAATAGTGGGAAAGGAGAGAAAAACGGGGAAAACAACATATTAAAAGTGCAAGGAGATTGAAAAGTGGAAGAGAGATTTTTTGTGGCTTGAAGTTTTAGGCTTCATTGTTACATCTAGGGTTTTGGGGAATGATTTTGGAAAAACAGAGCTCAGAATAGAGCTCAAGAGGCCAAAGAGGGTTCAGAGTGAAAAATTGAGAAGGAAAAGACGCTGATTGGCGGCGGCAAACGGCATAATCAGCGATGAAGTTGTAGCTAAATGCTGGAAATTGGGTTGAAAAGGGGTTTGTTGTTTGCTGCTCGAGAGAGAAGGGATTTTTTTTTTTTTATTGAGAGTAGGAAATGAAATAAAAAATAAAAAAAGTGCTTTTATACAGTTAAAAAAAAAAGAAGGGGAAGAAGAAATGGGTCAGACGGCTCGACAGTTGATCAGACAGCTTAACCCATGTAAGCTTTTAGCCCAGAAACCCATCAAAGTTGATCCATGGTTTAGTTTATATTGGGTCCTAGCCCAAAAGCATCATTTGGGGTATGCTTCTTTTGTTCATTTATTTTCTTGAGCCCTTAATCATTTTTTTTATGCTTGTTAATATTATTTTTGGACTTGTGAAAAATAATAATAATTGTAGTAATAAATAAAAATGTAAATACATTTTTGAAAATTAACTTACTTTTGGATGCATGATGAAATAAAATGAGATTTGAATAAAAATTAAACTGTAAAAAATTTGTGATTTAAAATTAATTTTCAAATGAGGGTTTTAAGAATAAAAATAAAATAATATTTTTATTTGAAAATATGATTTTAAAGACTTTACATAAATATAGGAGAGAATTCAAAATAATTATTTTGGCAAAAAAATATTACTTAGTTTGCAAAAATATTTATATGAATTTCTTAAATGAATGATCGGTTTTTCTTAATTTTTATCTAAATATTGAGGAGTTAACAAATAAATAAAAATAAAATAAATACTTTTAATATAAAAAAATGCCATTTTCATTATGAATAATATATATAAATTTAGGAAAGAAATATAATAATAATAATAATAATAATAATAAATAAAATTAAAGATTTATAAGATGAGTTAAATTGGCCATTTACATATTTTAATTTGTGTTTGTATCATTTATTTACATCACGTTAGTTGTTTGTATTTTATCCTTGTAAAAAAAATGAAACAATAAATATGATTTTGAAAGATTTTTAAAAAATAAAAAATTAATATTTCTAAGTAAAAATAATTTTTGAGATCCTACCTAAATATTGAAAGGTTTCTCAATAATTATTTTTTATAAAAGAATATTAAACTAGATTTTAAGGATTATTATGAAAATATAGATTTTCATGTTATTCCTAAATAAATATTTTAAAAGGATTTTTGTAAAAAAAATTAAAAAATTAGATTATTTTAAATATTAAAATTAAGATCACTTTTATCAAAATAAAATAATATGTGATTAGTTGGTATTATTTTTAAAACGAACACTATGTAGGTATTAATTTTTTTCATATGTAACCGAATTTTCAAATCCAAATTTATTTTCAAAAACCAAGCGAAAAATTATCTTTTTAGTAAATTTAAATTAATTTTAAAATTTTATTAAGAAGACAAGGTTTTTAAGGTGACAATCCAATAATTATATATATATAAAATATAATATAATAATTGCTAAGTGTAATATAAAAAATTAACAAAAAAATAAATAATCGAACCAACATTTATATTTTTATAAAAATTCATCATAAAATTAAATTAAAACTCATATATATATATATATATATATATATATATATAACTTAATCATGATATGTAAGATTTTAAAGTTTTTTTTCTCACCATTGAAAAACGGTCTCATTGTTTGAATGAAGATGGAATTCTAAAGAAACTCAACCTTCTAATACCCACTAATTAGAACAAGATATAAGAAGGGATATATATATATATATATATATATATTAACTAGTTTACTATCTGTGATGCACGGATTATTTATATTTATATTTAAATATAAATACAAATATAAATAATGGCCTCCCCATCTGTACTAAAAATATAGAACTCTTTCAACTCTATACTTTATTCAACCTTAGGAACAAAACCCCATTGCAATCCAGATAAAAATCGTGAGCCATCAGCTCTTGGATAAAAAGGATCACTTTTTTTTTTTTTTGCAGTTCATGACAGATTTTCAGCCAACCCAAATCTTGCACTGTCCAGACCCAAAATACCCACTACTTTTCAAATATCTATCATTTCATTGCAGAGAAAAGAATAGCAATATAAGAACTGGGTTTTTTGACCGTCGATCAATTTACTTCAAGCAGGAGAAATTGAGAGATTTTAAAGAGATTTTATGAGCTTCACACCAGGTAAAAAAAAAAAAAGGGGAGATAGGGGATCTTACTTTCTCAGCTTTGGTTGTAAATCGAATCACGATTCTTGGTTGCCTCTCTATATTTTGTTTCTGAGGTTGTATTTTTTATTTTTTTAAACTTTACTAACAGTACAGCAAAAATTGATTCAATTGGATCATCAGCCTCTCTTGGACTATAACACAAGGTTGTTAATACAGTAGTAGATAATATTTTGACTTTTTTTAAAATAATTAAATTAGTATTAATTGTTTTGATATATTATTTTAAATTTTTTTACCTAATACAAATATATTAATAAATATATATAAATTTATATATAATAATATTATTAATAATTTACAAAATAAATAAATATTATTTTCAAAAATTAAATTAATAAATTTAAAAGTATAAAAAACAAAATCATTAATTTATCATAATATTTTGTAATTTTTCATATAATGTGATATGATATTTAAAGGAGTATTTTTTATATGAATATTAAGATAAAACAAAGAGATGAAAAAAATAATATTAACTTTATAATTGTTAAATTTTAAAAATGAAATACAATTATTTTCTTAAAAAAATTAAAATAATTATAAATTTTGACTTTAAAAATTAAAGTATAAAACAATAAATCACAATAAAAAATAAAAAATTCACTTTTCAAAATTTATTTTATCAATTAATTTTATTTTTATTAAATTAAAAATAATAAAACAACAAAACATAAATTATAAATTATAAATCATATTTCATATCACTAAGAAAAACTTAATTTTAAAGGCACATATTTTCTGGCGGTTTAATGAACCGCCAGCATATTCTCAAATTTAATGAGCTTTCTTCGTCAAAGCCAACCCGCCGAGAATAACATTGCTTTCTACGACTGAATGGGTTGAACCCACAAAAAACCTCTGCACTCTTCCTTTAATTCATTTATGCATCTCAACTCTACAAAACTCTCTGCTAATCCCGACCCCCTTTCTTTTGTATAGAAACAAAGCTTCTGCATTTGTTACTATCTTCACTTGCACTAATTGATTTTAAGCTTCACGTTTCAAACTCTCTGCTAAGCCTTTGCATCTCATTTGTGCTCCACGAGGTTACTATCTTCATCTTAATCCCCTATCTCTTTCATGTTTTTTCATCTGTTGTTTTCTAAATCATTTTTGAGACAAAAATCTAACGAATCTTTACTTGATTTATTAAAATCCCTAATTTTTCCTCTTTAGTTTCAGCTCAATCGTTGTCATCTTCTTCATCAGCGCTGTTTCGAAACAGGTTCTTCCTCTCTCTCTCTCTCTCTCTCTCTCTCTCTCTCTCTCTCTCTCCTCATTTTGATTCTGACTTTGTAATGAACAAGCTTAAGTTTTATTTGGTACAACTTATCTTGATTTTGTTATTTGGTCAAGCTCAATCTTAATTCTAGAAGTGGTTTTTTCTTGTGATTTGTGATTTGGTGCAATGTGTGAACAATAAATTTAACTGATTGAACCTAGTTCCTTGATCAATTAGTTGCATGTAGTTAGGTTTTAGATTGTCTACTTTTGGATGCTGCTACTGATAATCTTTGAAGGTATTAAAATACATGTCCTGTTGGCCCTAGTTGCATTTCGGAGTACAGTCTGATACATCATGTGAACGGAACTTATCTGGCCTTTTGAAATTCTGCTGAAGGCTTTAATGAATCCAATAGAGTTATCATAGTATTCACATCTTTTAAAAATCTTGGTGATATATTTTATGGTTCTGGGTTTTATCGATGGTAGGGGAGGGGACATAGATGAACTTGAAATCAATAATGCTGATGAGGCTCTTTCTGAAGTATTTCTTTTTTATTTTTCATATATATATATATGTATGTATGTATTTATGTATGTATGTATGTAATCTCCTGATTTGAGATCATGTTATGGATTGAGAAATTATGGACTCTTTGAATATACAACTGGCAAATAAGTTTTGCCACTTGAATTGTGAAACTCTTGGAATCAAGTGCAGCTCATCAAGGTGAAAATTTGATGTCTTTTAGTTTTGATGATGTAAAGAAAAAACAGAAACACTTCCGAAAAGTGGAGGTGAGATTTAATTATATGGTGAACACCTAAGAGGGTTCTTATTAATGAGGTGTGTTTACCAAGAAGACAAGATAAAAGTCAGTGAGAATAATGCTGCTTATTGATATAGGTCTGAAGGAACTTAATGTCTAACAGATGGTTCAAGTTCCATGGATTAAGCTCTACATATATGGCTTGCAGTCGTCTTCCAATTTAATGGCTTAGTAAGTGCCATTGAGATTTGATGTTTTCAGGCTTTGCATGTATAGAAACTTAGCTTCATCTCAGGAACTTAGTTGACCACAAAGTCAAACCTTGGTGTGCACCAACTACCAATTACTTTTACTTCATAATCACATATAAATATACCTGTCTATCTAGATTAACTAGACCTCTGTAACTGAAATACAAGAAATCAACCTATTTCAATCCCAGCTAATTTCTAATATTAGCTGAATCAAAGTGTGATTATTTGAAAATTTGCAATTTCGGCTAGGATATTTGTGTTAAAATAATTAACTTAAGGACTATTGAAAACTCTTCTTTTGCAGGAGCCTGTTAGAAGTCCAATAATAGATTCATGCATTCGGATTACAGACAATGGAAGGGAGAGCATTAACAAAAAGGTGCAATTATTAAATCCCTAATTTATGTTCCAGCATAATGCATATTTCTTTTTAGTGCTGCAACATCAATATTTAATGCTTATGAAGTGTTTACGACATTCAGGTCTTCTGCATTTTCACCCTTTGCAGCACTTCAAATAATAATGATCAGCTTAAGGTGTGTAAACTGTGAGCTGTGTTTATTTATTTTGCTATCAAGATTATTAGCAAGTCATTCTAATATTTAAACGTTACAGCTAGGAGAAAATAGTTCAGAGGAAGCAGCGAGATGGATTTGTTGCTTGAAGGATGCTGCATTAAAGATTTAAGCCTATTAACTTACAATCAGTGAGTTAATGGTTATCCTCATGATGAAAGTGATCTTGCTTATTTAAATTTTAGTAACACTTAAAATTATGTTTTAAGAGCAGTTAGTGATCTTGCTTCTTCTCTTATGTTGCATTGAACAGATACAGAGCTGCTACAAGTACATACTACAGGGGTCCTGTTGGGCAATGCTGGTTTACGATGTAACAAAATGGCAGACCTTTGATCACATTCCACGCTGACTGGAAGAGTTGCATGGCCATGCTGACAAGAACATTGTTATTATTCTGATTGGGAACAAAAGTGACCTTGAAAACCAGTGGGCAGTGCCAATGGAGGATGCCAAAGAATTTGTTTAAAAAGGACTATTTTTCTTGGAGACCTCAACTCTTGAAGCGACTAATGTGGAGACTGCTTTCTTAACTGTTCTTGCAGAGATTGTGAACAAGAAAAACCTAGTTGCTGGTAATAATTAAGGGAATGGCAACCCTGCATCACTAGCAGGCAAAAAGATCGTCATTCCAGCTTCAGCGCAAGAAATTCCAGCAAAGAGCAACATGTGCAGTAGATCATGATTGAATTGGATTTGACTCCTAATGTCAATTTGCTTCTTTTACATTATTATAGCAGATTTTGAAGGTGCGGTATATCTGTTTGTATATTTACATTGCATTAGTTTAGTTTCCAAGGGCAGCTAGTTAATTGCATGTTTTGAGATGGGGAAAACCAAAATTTGAAGTTGAGTTGCAGATTGCTTCAAGTTATATATTTTATCCATTGATCCTGGTTAAAGTTACTTTGTTTATTTATCCTGTTGTTTCTTGTATAAATTATTTGTATGAATAATTGGAAGCCAAGGTCTGTGGAAATGCCAGAGCCAGAAGGCAGGTGTGATTCGTGAACAAAGCTGAATTTTTTATTTAACCATTCTACATTAATCAATGGACAGGATTAGAAATATGAAAAAATAAGCAAAATTTGTTCAAGATATGCGCATGTCATATTTTATTAATTGGTATGAATTTTTTTTTTTTAATTTTATTGGGTACAAAAATTAGAAATATGAAAATTTTTAAAAATAAAGTAAAATTTTTAAAGACGATTTTAAGTGTTAATATAATTCACTCAATAAATATAAAAAATTTAAATAAAACATGATTTTTATTGCATTTTTTTAAAAGTTTTTTTTTTTACTTACAATAATATTTTAAAATGTTAAAAAAAAATCAAGTTGGCAAACACGTGTAATTTCGACATTAGAGTTTTGATCACCGAAAAGTTTTCACCGACACTCATTTAGTCAATGGTCAACTGACAGTTAAAAAATTATTGATAATAATAATATCGACATTTTTTTTTTTTTATCTTTTACTAGCACTTATAAGTAAAGATAAAAATAACTTTTCTTATTGTGTATTTATGTATTGATCAAAACAAATTAATTTATTAAAATTCACCAAAATCAAACAAATAAAAATAATTGGTATTATCCGATAAAAAAATCACTTTTAAATATATCATATTATAATATAATTAAAATATACCAACCAATAAAACATATATCGAAAAGAAATTAATAACATTACTCTCACTCTTCGAGGACTTTTCCGCAAAATTATATTGTTTATTTAAAATAAGTAATCAATATTACCAAAGTACTCTTGTTTTTTTTCCTTTTCATCTTCTTAATTTGGATTTATGAGAAGTGTTCAATATTACTCAGGCTTGCGGGCTCAACCCAATTTGATTGAATTTAGGCATAGAATTTTATGTTTGAGTCCAGTTTGGTCTGGTTTAATTATATTATTTTATTAATGAATAATATATAATTTATTTAATTTTAAAATTAAAATATATTTAAAAACAGCAATATAAATGATATATTATTAATAGACAAATTGGGTCGAGCTCATGCTTAGCTTTTAAAAAGGAGGTCTAATAAATCTCGATCAATTATTCTTTTAGATAAGTGATGCTTCCATTGATTTTATTTTTTACTATGCTTGATTTCATTTAAAAAATGGCTAAAATGGTGAATTTTTATTTTAATTCTTGACATCAAAAGCTTGAAATTCAAATTAATCAAATTGAAATTATCATTAACTTAGTACTTATTTCTTCTTGTACAATTTTTAAATTTTGATTTCTTTTTAAAAACCCTACTAGATCAGGGAGGGATAATAATCGTTGAGTTAAGAATGATTTGTTATTCTCTAACTTAAAATCAATGTTAGGGAAAAGCATAGAAATTAACAATTTACTCCTTTTACAAATAAAATTTCAGTTGAGGCATTTCATTCATTGCAAATATGTCTCTAATGAAAGTTGAAGTCGGCTTAGGTTCAAATCCAAGGAAGGAAAGGACTTGCAACCGTCACTAAATTATATATAAATACCCACACCTCAATTCGTTGCTATTTACTTCTTTCCAATCCCATTAAGCTTTCAATACTTCAAAAAAACACCAAGAAAAATAAATCTTGGTTTAGATCTACATGAAATTCAGTTGGTTTATTAAAAAGATGGGGCGAAGCAGGTCCTCAACAGAGTCTTACAAGAAGGTGGAGACTGAGGTTGGCAAAACCCTAAAAACTCGAAAGGGTTATGTAGTCTGTATGTGGGCCAAGAGGCTAAGAGTACGAAGTTCCGATCAAGTATCTTTCGCTTACAACGTTTAAGGAACTGTTAATGCAATCCCAGATCAAGATCATTTTGATACCAAGATTAATGGACCAATCATGATTTCGTGCAATTTTGAGATTTTCGATCAATTGTTGAAGACTGCCAAACACTTTTAGTTGGATTTCATTTGATTTTTTTATATATTAGGTCAAAGCATTAATTAACAAAATTCGTGTAATAATTTAAATTTTTAGTTAATTTTCCAAAATTTTAGTTCCATTGAAATAATTATTATTCATAAAATATATTTCATCTATCTTTTCTGATTTAGGGGTTCTTTTTTGTTGCATGCTATTTCATCATCAAAACTCAGTGGCTAGTAATTAATTAAATTAATTAGACTTTTTTCCTCCAAATTAATTAGAATAAGAACATCTTTTTTACTGAAATTTTTTCAATTTTATTACTTGAAATTTCGGACAAACCCCAATGCTTTTTTAATAGTACTTTAAATAAATTTAACTTGGAATCGAGGTTTTACCTCTGACATTCCATGTTTGTTTGTTTTTTTATTTTTTCTTTTGTGATAGATTTAATACATTCTGCATCTTAGTTTTCAGCGAGGTTTTCAATCACCCGATCAAAAATTATATAAACAAACTCAATCAAATTAACAAATTAAAACCTGCTTAAATTCGGCCAAATATATTCCTCTAATTAGCCGTGGCCTGCAGCAGATCATACTTAGGCCTGCCCTGTGATAACATTCCAATAATTTGTCTTATACTTTAAGTTGTATGACTCGCCATGTTTTTCACAAAATTAGATTAACATAGTAGAATCCCAAAACACAAGAGGACGGCCTTGGCTTCTTGTAGTGAAAAAATTACTATTAAAAATTATCACTTCTAATCTTATAATTTGTTTTCTTGCTGGATGGTCTTCCCTATAAGTATGTATGTGCTTAAAATGTTAATCATTCCAATCACACAAATATAATTAGAGAGGTCCAATTGTGAGTCAAAGGAGAAAATAAAGCTATGGCCAACTCTAACAGCAAGGCAGCAGCAATATTGGTTAACTTAACCCTATTGCTCTCTCTTCTTCTCATCTTCAACATGGCAGAAAGCAGATTCTTTGGCAGTACGCGGATTAATTAGATTCAATTCAAGCAACATTCTAGCCTTTTTTTTTTGTTTTATATTTAAGATCTTCAAAAATTGAACTATGAACACTAACATTTTAGCATTATGATTGTCTCATTTTTATGCAGTTGGGTTTGAAATGGGAAAAAAATCATCGACCCCAGTTTGTGCGAAGGTGTTTGGTGCAAAGGACGGTGACACTTGCTTTAGCATTTCTCAAGCCTTCAATGTGACTTTAGATTTCTTTAAGGCGATCAATCCAAACATTAACTGTGACGATATCTTTGTTGGTCAATGGCTCTGCGTGGATGGCTTCCTCATTTGAGTTTGATTTTTGAAGAACAAACCTTTTTTAAAGCAATATTGCCTAATAAGTAATTAGATATTGTTCGAATAAAGTTTGAATTATGAAGATATTTTCCATTAAATATTGTACGAATAAGTTTGAATTATGAAGATCTCTTCCATTATATATGTTCCTCATAATTTTATTTATATGGAAGTAATTAATTATAACCTTTGTTCCATTGATTTCTATAAATAAAAAATATAAGAACAATAAATGTTATAACATATAAATTCGAAAACTCGATCATTAAACATAAAAATATTGAACTAATTTCAAAAATTCATGAAAGAAATCGGAGTAATCACAATTTAGATCGAATCATTTTCAAATGATTCCAAACAAAAGTGGATGTTTATAATAAATATTAGATTGTAATGCTTTTCCTTTAAAAAATTTATTACTTTTTTTTTATTTAACCCTTCATAAGAGAAAGGGTTTTGATCTGTAGGGCCCTAAATAGTTTGGGGCAATATTCCTTTTATATTGATGAAGTTATTCAATTGCCTTCTCATGGAATTTGAACAAAATTAAAAGTTTTGTTTGGATTATAGAAGTAAATGTCTTCAAGGAGATTTTTTTTTAAGAGAGGTAATAAACTGCTTAAAAAACATAGGCTTTTGATCTCATAATACCCATAATATCTTCTTACAAATATCTAATAAAAGGAGTGGATGGAGAATGAAGTTTGACTACATCAAACTCCCCCTCATGAGATGCTTTTTGGCCAGAAAATCAGTACAAAAATTTGCTTCTCCATAAACATTTGGAAGAGAAAATCTTCTGGGAAAGAAAATCTTTATCTTGAAGAGGTTGCATAATCTTCTGGAAAGCTAAAAGAGAATCTGGTTAGACCAAAATTTTCATATAACCATAATCCCAAGCAAGTTATAATATCTTTCATTATAGAGCCCCAACCAACCCTTCTTGTGAAGCCACACAAACAGTAACCATTACAAAATTCAAGATAAACATACAGAGAACCAAAGAAAATGATGAACAAAATTCAAAAGTAGATAAGTGTTGTGATCCTCGAGCTCCAGATTTGACCAACCCGTCAATGGAGTTTTGTTCTAATATATGTAGTCTGTCCAATAATCTTTTGCCTTCCAGTCCTTAATTTTTTGGGCAATCAAGACCAGCCGATGTTGGTAAATGACATCGAACAATTCGTGTTGTGGAGTTGTAAAACTCGCCATTTCTTCACCAATTTGGATTGAAATAATAATTCTAAAAAAAAGAAAAATACAAAATTGGGGTCTCAACATGTAATAATTAAGTTACATAGAGAGATTAGGACGGCTTCTTTGCAGAAAACCCATAAAATTTTGTGATTAAACTCATCTAATTCATGTCTACCCCCTTTTTTTTTTTTTTTTTGGCTATAAATGGGTTGCCATTCTTATAATTTAGCAAGCCAAGAGAAATTTCACGAGATAAGAAATGAAAAGTCCGTTCGAACAGCAATTGCAGCGATGTATCTTAACTTGTTCTTTGCCCTCTTCTTCACATCATCAACATGAATGGCTGAAAGCAGCCGACTCAAATGTAAGTTTTTCGTTTCACAATTTCATATATTTCTTACAAGGGTTAATATTATAATAACCCTTAAATTATAATAAAACGATCAATATGATATCTGAATTATAAATTTATTAATTAATATGATATCTCGTTAAAATTTGTTTGTACATATGTCTGTATTAAAATATTAGGGATAAGTATTATATTAATTAATAAATTTATAATTCAAATATTATATAAAAAATTTTTAAAATTCAAATATCACATTTAACATTTCACTCACTAACCCTTTCTTACAATAATAATTAAACAGTCTTACAAAATCAATTGCACTATTTTCGCTGTCTGTCTGAATCTCCATTGTTTGTATATAACACACATTGTTAATTTTATTACCAAACTCGATGGAGACAACAATTATTTAATAATTTTGATAGTCAAACTTGTCCGACATTCTATTATAAGGTACTTAAAACTTATATAATGGGGTCGCATAGGATCATATATCCAGTTAACAAGTAATTTTAATATTTAAACCTATCTCACATCCAATTATAAAGTGTCCAAAACTCATATTAAATCTAATAATTTGTATATTTATACTGTGTTTATTAATGTAAAATACAAAAATTGTCTAATCGAAAGCTCAACTATCATAAATTTTCAATGGGTCCATTTATTGAATTAGATGTATTGTTTTACAAGTAACTTTGAAACTGATGATGATGTTTGCAGTTGGGCATGCAAAAGCCAAAAAATTGACACCGAACTATCTCTCGATTTTATGGGGCACAAGAAGGCGATACTTGTTTTAGCATCACTAAAGCATTCAATTTGACTTCTGATTTCTTCAATGAGATTTAATCCAAACCTTAACTGCGACCAAATCTTTGTAGGTCAATGGCTCTGCGTGGATGGTTTTCTGAGCTAAGATTTGGAAGAAAATTTTATCAAATTTGTTTGAAAATAAAGGATTGAATAAATTGCTGAAGATCTTGCAGTTGATCCTTCATTCAAAGTTGTTGGAAAGAAACCTTTTTTCAAGATTGACAGTTCAAGCTCTGCTTTGCTGGAAGAAAACTAGCTTGGTATTGAACAAGAATTAAAGTTTAGATTCATCTAGTACATGGTACATTATTGACTAAAAGATATACGAGATTTTGATAGGACCAAACAAAAAAACTACTTGATAGTTTTTAAAAGAGAAAAACTAACTGTAGGGGTACAAGCAAGTTTCCTCCATGTCATTCTCATGAAAGATAACAAACTTATTGCCCGGGAAACAGCCACAACTCAGAGTTAATCCCCCATAACTGATCTGCATTAGCAAAACACATATTGATGCTCATTAAAATCAATATTGTGTTCTTCCATCACCCTCTGTGATCATATCATTAAAAGCCCCTCCACTGGGGATCATAGGCAGGACATGCTCTTGACTGGGGAAAATTACATCTAACATCCAGGAGTGTCCAACATTTTCTGAATCGCTGCTCTGAGATCTTCCTTCCTTGTCACTCAGGCAGCAGGTATTCCACATGCTTCTGCGAATTTCAACATATTTGGAAATATTTCAGACTCATTGTATGGGTCTCCCAAATATGTATGAGCCCTGTTTGCCTTTTAAAATCGATCGTCCCATTGAAAAACCATGCCAATGGCAGCAGGCAATCCAAATCCATAGCCCCAAAACCCCCTGATGTCAACTATTGACGAGGCTTCCTATACTTGTAAAACATAGGCATCTATACTTGAATCAATTATGATATATGAAAATGGTAAAAGTTCGTGCATATACATTCAATGAATGAACATAAACAGGGGAATATTAGATAAAGAAACAAATCAAACAAACCATGCACGAAAATAAAGAAGTAAGCAAAGAACAGAGAGGCATCAAATTTTTACGTGGAAAAACCCTTCCAAATGTTGGAAAGGAAAAAAACCACGGGCAAAGCAAAGGCCATCCATTATTAGATATATGGGTACATAGTTTTGTGTCCGAAGGACTACTGATCATCACTAGCTCTTTTATCTAATAAACCATCAGAAAATCTAAGTGCAACTCTGGGTCTACTTAAATGACAGAAGTTAATCAAGATCAAGCCCATCCATGAAGCCATCGACGTCCAGGTCCAGGTATGCGTCAGTATTTGCACCCGTAAGATCTTCAGGAACGAAGTGATCAGCAAAATCAGGAAAGCTCGTACTGGTCATTGTATGGACCCCGTCTCCTTCCTTCATACTTGAAACACCAATCGCTTCATCGTTGATCTCTTCAATAATGTAATCCCCTACATCCAGGCAAATATTAATAGATTCACCTGGAAGCTCTTCAGGACCAAAGATATCAGCAAAATCAAGAGAGATAATACTGGTCATGGTCTGTATTCTGCTCGGATCATAAGTTTCTTGATGTCTTTCTTTTAGACTTCCTTGATGATCAACAGAAACTCTCTTCATAGTTGGAGCTGACGGCTCTTCATCGTTAATCTCAAGCGATTTATTTTTCTTGTTCTTGGGTTCTTCTTCGTCTTCTCCACAATCAGCAACATCTTTATTCTTAATCTCACAAATGACATAATCACTGAAACCCTCATCCATTAAATACGCATGCATAATCCAGTTGCCATTGCCTTGGCTTGACTTACCTTTCTTGCATGTAAACGTGAAGTATTTGTCCAATCTAACAGCTGACCACTTGCATTCTTTACTTCTTTGGTGTTTCGGCCAAGCCAACATCCTCATCCAGCAGCCCTATCAATCCTCAATTTACTCTTTTTCTTCGACTCGGTGAAAACCCAGAAAGATTTATTTTGTTTGTTGAAAAGATTCCAAGGCTTTTTGTGTTTTCCGTAAACCTCACCCTTAATCAAAATATTACAAGATAGTGGCTCTCCATTGATGGCTGGTCGAAAGTAGTAGACAAAAATCCCTTCTTTGGTGGGCAGAAATCGGAAGCCGCAAGGTGTTGAAAACTCTGATGAAACGATTAACATGGTTATATATAGATTTAGATGTATGGGTCTCAAGTATTTTAGTCCAATTGTTTTAGGTTTTTTTTTTTTTTTTGGCCACTTGATAATCTGCCCATATAAAAAATAAATATAATTTAGTTCTTTTCTATGCCCAAGTAATGTATACTTGGAATAACAAAAATAAACTAACTGGTGTTATAACGTATAGATAAAAAAAATTGTAATTAGATTTAACAAATGAATGAAGTCATCACTAATATTTTATTAGGTATGATTGGTTACTTAGGGAATCTATTTTTTTAAAAAAACTCATAAGCTTGACTAAGAATCCTTAAAAGAATAGGTTCGAGTCTAGTAACCAGAACAGGATTCGGGTCTACTAACCAGAACAGGGTTCGGGAGTTCGGTTACATATAGGGAAGGTTATAGCACCCTCACATGCCCATCCAAGGGATGATACCATATTATTTCAAATTTATCCTAAGGTTCGAAGTCTAATGGTTTCAAATTTTATGTTAAATATTGGAAACAATTTTTAAGATTCTCCATAAATCTGGTAGAACTCTAACAAATACTTCCTCACCTCAAGAGTATTCAAAAATCTCATTTGATTTATTGAAGAGGCTCTGTCGTCAAAAAATGATTTATTTATTATTATTATTATTATTATCAATTTTCGTTGAAAATAAATCTAATTATTCCACCATTTGGGCCAAATTAGAAATATTTTCTCTTTTGAATTTCTAAAATTTTCACTATTTGGGCCTATTTAGAAATTTCCTTTTTTTTTCTTGGAAAGAAAATAATATGATAATTATTTTTATTGAAATTTCATCTAAATTATTCCACTATTTTGGTCAAATTTAGATAAAATTTCTCACCTAGAAATTTATTAAAAATTTACCATTTGAAATTTCTAAGAATCTCATATTTAGATAATTATCAAATATTTTCAATCCAAATTTTTATTTGGAAAAGAATACAATTACTTGTATTGAAATTTCATCTAAATCATTCCACCATTTGGGCCAAATTTAGAGAAAATTTCTCACCTAGAGATTTCTTAGAAATTTACCATTTGAAATCTCTAAGAATCTCATCCTTGGGTAATTTGTATTTAATTCCAAAAATTTTATATTTTTATGCTTTTTATGTTTTTAATTTTTTTTGTTTGAAAATAAATATTAATTATTGTTATTGAAATTTTATCTATATTATTCTACCATTTTGGATAAATTTAGATAAAATTTCTCACTTAAGAATTTTATAAAAATTTACCATTTGAAATTTTTATAAGTTCTATCATTGGATAATTAATATTCATTCCCAAAATTTTTATTTTTACTTTATTTTTAATTTAATAATTAAAAAACAAAAAAACAAATAAATAAAATACTTAAATAAAATAAATAAGAAAATACCAAAAAAATTCGAAAACGGCTCGGCTCAGGCTAAAAAACGGCTCGGCTTAAGACAGAAATCACGGCTCAAACGTGTGGCTCGGAGTCTCAGCTTGGCTCTGCTGGAACCCAGGCAGAGAAGAAGGTCGCTGGTTTGGGTGCGCTATGAGTCGAGTCTGATCTTGGCAAAATGCGCAAATCCTATGAGTTTACTAACGCAAAAACGACATCGTTTTAGTAGGGTATAAAAGACTCTCACCTCAGTTTTTCACAGATTGCCTCATTTTCTCTCTCTCATTTCCCTATTTTCTCCTCCTTCTCTCTAAACAATCTCAGATTCTGGTTGAATTTCTACCGAAATCTAGAAAAAATAGTCGAAATCTTTAATCTGGCCGAAAAACTCATCGAAAAATTCAAAGTTCGTAAAAAAATTTCATCGAATTTTGAAAAATTTTCTAGAAAAAAAAACTCCAAAAATTTGAAAAAAATCTTCTAAAAATCCTATACTGCCTCTAAACACTTTTTGCTTTTGTTTCACCTCTCTGTTTCCTTCCCTGTGTGTTTGTGTGTCTTATGAATCTATTTATAGGGATTGATCAGAAGAGTTTCTGATCAATCCTAACTCTTTATGGGATTTGGATTCAAGTCTTTGAATCCAATCTCAATTCTTTCAGCCTCTAATTTCACGGTCAAATTCAATTTTTTCTGATCCTAATCCTAGCAAAAAATCAATCAAGAAAAAGATAAAAAAGAAAATAATAATAATAATAGATAAATAATAAAAATATATATATATCAATAGGTAAATAAAAAATATTAACAGATAAATGATAAAATAAAAATAAAAATATATATATTAATAAATAAATAATATTAATAATAATATTAATAAATAAACAAAAAATAACAAATAAAAATAAAATGCAAATGGGCTTACCCATTTGAACCAGATCTAAGCTAAGCCCAACGGGCTTAGGCCCAACCCCCTGTTGAACCCAATGGGATTAGGCCCGGATAAAGTAGGGTGTTTACAACTGCCTCAAATATATTTACAAAAAAAAAAAAAAAAGGTTTTCTTGATCAATAAGAAAATCAAATATAATATGTTGATCACATTAGCTCACGAGAATTAAATATCGAAATAATTTCAAAAAATCAAAAAGGCATATGGACATGGTGAACGTATTCTAGTGTTTATTTCACAAATGGAAGTGCTAACATCATCACCTATACACAACCTGGAATCGAAGTATAGCTAATCCTAGAAATTATCCTTTGCTCGGCTTATGGCACCCAAGACTTCTTCTTCATTCGCCGTGGTGGAATGTCTAACGCCTGCCTGATTTACGTACTAGAATATGGCCATTATCTGGGCAGAAATTAGAAGACAATAGAGCTGGGGAGCCTGAGGAAGAGAAATCCCGCCAATTTTGCATTATGGATGCAAGCTTTATGAGATAATATGGCATAACTGTTTCAGGCATGCATAATATACTAACATCACAAGTAGAAATATGTTGAGTATCGCTAATGTGCTTGAGTACTCTTAGTAGACTATGATTGTAGTTTCACTTTATTATTTGCTTGCAACCAGGCCCGTATGAATTGTGAACGTTAGGCGATTGAGCCTCAGCTGAAGTTGTTAAAGAGTGGGATGCATCATGTAGGCCGTGTTTTCCTAAATGGTAGTGTAAAAAAAGTTTCATGCCATTGAGATACTAAATAAGTAAATATTACGTAAATATTCATTTTTTTCCCAGTTTTTCTTTTAAGTTTCAGTTTTGCAAAATGAATATATCCCCAAAAACATCCTTAAAGCTCATTATCAAAAGTTTTTTGGTAGTACATGTTTGAGAATTATGAGGAGCAAAACCCAACATTGCAATCCAGATAAAAATTATGAGCCCATCAACTGTTGGATCAAAAAGATCACTTTTTTTTTGTCACAATTACAAACATGACAGATTTTCAGCCAACCCATATCTTGCACTGTCTAAAAAAAACCCAGATCCAAAACACCCAATATTTTTCAAATGTCTATCATTCCAATGCAGAGAAAAGAACGGCTAAATGAGAAAGTCGATCAATTAATTACTTCAAGAAGCAGAAGAAACTGAGAGATTTTAAAGAGAAATTGTAGGAGTTCACACATGCAAAAAAAGAGGGAGATAGGGAATCTTACTTCCTCAGCTTTGGTTGTAAATCAAATCACGATTCTTGATAGCCTCTCTAGATTTTGTTTCTGTGTTTTTTTTTTTTTTTTTACTTTACCACCAGGACAACTGAACATGATTCAACTGGATTATCAAACAAACTATGTCTCTCGGACTCTCACTCTCTCTGGGCTTTTCTGCAAACTTTTATTGTTTATTTAAAATGAGTAATCAATATTATCATAGTACCCTTGTTTATTTTTCCTTTTCATCTTCTTAATTTGGATTTATGAGAAGTGTTCAACGATCAGATTATCCACTTATCACTCAGGCTGCCCAACCTAATTTGGCTGAATTTAGGCATAGATTGTTAGGTTTGAGTCCAGTTTTGTCCGGTTAATTAGATTATTTTATTAATAAATAATATATATTTATTTAACTTAAATTTAAAATATATTTTAAAAAACCAAATATAAATAATATATTATTATTAAACAAATTACGCCAAGATCATGCTTACTTTTTAAAGAGAAGGTATGATAAATTTCGTTTGATTTGATTTACAAATTCTTTTAGATAGGTGATGTTTTCATTGATTTAATTTTTTATTATGCTTGATTTCATTTATAAAATTATTAAAATTAACAGCATGAAATTTTTATTTCAATTCTTGACATTAAAAGCTTGAAATCCAAATTAATCGAATTAAAATTATTGATTAATTGAAATTATCTCTGACTTTAATACCTATTCCGTCTTCTATAATTTTTGAATTTTTAAATTTTTAAAAAATTCTTACTAGATCAGGACGGGACAATATTCGTAAGGTACAAATCGGTATACTATTTTCTAATTGTAAATCAATGTTAGGAAAAAAACATAGAAACAATTTACACCTTTTACAAATAGAATTTTAGTTGAGGCAGTTCATTGCAAATCTGTCTCTAATGAAAGATGAAGTTGGCTTAGGTTCAAATCCAAAGGAGGAAAGGACTTGCAACCGTCACTAAATTATATATAAATACCCACACCTCCGATTCGTTACTATTTACTTCTTTCCAATCCAATAAGCTTTCAGGACTTCCAAAACACACCAAGGAGAAGATCTTATATTAGATTCTACAATGAAAATCAGTTGGTTTATCAAAAAGATGTGGCGAAGCAGGTCCTCCCAGAAGTCTTACTAGAAGGTAGAGGCTGAGGTTGCCAAAACCCTTGAAGCTCGAAAAGGTTACGCAGCCATGTACGTAAGCGAAGAGGCCAGGAGGTACGAAGTTCCAATCAGGTATCTTTCGCTTCCAACGTTCAAGCAATTGTTAATGCCATCTCAAGATCAAGATGATTTTGATACCAAGATTAATGGATCAATCATGATTTCGTGCAATTATGAGATCTTCGATCAATTGTTGAAAACTACTACACTTTTAGTTGGATTTGATTTGATTTTTTCGTATATTAGATCCAAATATTAATTTAACAAAATTCGTGTAATAATTTTAATTTTTAGTCAATTTTTCAAAAATTTAGTTCTATTGAAATAATTATTTATTCATAAATTATATTTCATCTATTTTTTCTGATTTTAGAATTCTTTTTTGTTGATGCAACATTTCATTATCAAAACCCAATGGCTAATAATTGATTAAATTAATTAGACTTTTTTCCCCCAAATTAATTAGAATAAGATCTCTTTTACTGAAAAATTTTCAATTTTATTACTTGAAATTTCGGGCAAACCCCAATGCTTTTGTAGTAGTAATTTAAATAAATTTTAATTTGGAATCGAGGTTTTACCTCTGACATTTCATGTCCTTTTTTTTTTTGTTTGTGATAGATCTGATACATTCTACATCTTAATTTTCAACGAAATTCTCAATCAAATTACTAGATCAAGAATTAAATCAACAAATTGGATCAAATTAACAAACTAAACCTGCTTAAATTTGGCCAAATATATTATTCTAATTGGTCATGGCCTGCAGCAGATCATACTTAAGCCTGTCCTGTGATAACATTCCAATAATTTGTCTTATACTTTAAGTTGTATGACTCGCCATTTTTTCACAAAATTGGATTAACATAACAGAATCCCAAAACACAAGAGGACGGCCTTAGCTTCTTGTAGCGAAAAAATTACTACAAAAATTATTACTTCTGATCTTATAATTTGTTTTCTTACAGGATCGTCTCCCCTATGAGAATGCATGTGCTTAAAATGTTAATCATTCCAATCACACAAATATAATTAGAGAGTTCCAATTGTGAGTCAAAGGAGAAAATAAAGCTATGGCCAACTCTAACAGCAAGGCAGCAGCAATATTGGTTAACTTAACGCTATTGCTTTCTCTTCTTCTCATCTTCAACATGGCAGAAAGCAGATTCTTTGGAAGTACGTGGATTAATTAGATTCAATTCAAGCAACATTCTAGCCTCTTTTTTTTTTTGTTTTATATTTAAGATCTTCAAAAATTGAACTATGAAAACTAAAATTTTAGCATTATGATTGTCTCATTTTTATGCAGTTGGGTTTGAAAAGGGAAAAAAATCATCGACCCCAGTTTGTGTGAAGGTGTTTGGTGCAAGGGACGGTGACACTTGCTTTAGCATTTCTCAAGCCTTCAATCTGACTTTAGATTTCTTTAAGGAGATCAATCCAAACATTAACTGTGACAATATCTTTGTTGGTCAATGGCTCTGCGTGGATGGCTTCCTCATTTGAGTTTGATTTTTGAAGAACAAACCTTTTTTAAAGCAATATTGCCTAATAAGTAATTAGATATTGTACGAATAAAGTTTGAATTATGAAGATATTTTCCATTAAATATTGTACGAAAAAAGTTTGAATTATGAAGATCTCTTCCATTATATATGTTTCTCATAATTTTATTTATATGGAAGTAATTAATTATAACCTTTGTTCCATTGATTTCCATAAATAAAGAAATAAGAACAATAAATGTTATAACATATAAATTCAAAAACTCGATAATTAAACATAAAAAATCTTTTGGGTGATTGGGAATAGTGGGAAGGGAGAAAAAAAAGGGAAAGGGAGATTGAAAAGTGGAAGAGAGATTTTTTGTGGCTTGAAGTTTAGGCTTCATTGTTAGATTTAGGGTTTTAGGGAATGATTTTGGAAAAACGGAGCTCGGAATAGACATCAAGAGGCCGAAGAGGGTTCAGGGTGAAAAATTGAAAAGGAAAAGACGCTGACTGACAGCAGCAAACGGCTTAACCGGCGACGGAGTTGCAGTTGAATGCTGGAAATTGGGTTGAAAAAGGGTTGGTTGTTTGCTGTTTGAGAGAGAAGGGAGTTTTTTTTTTTTAATGAGAGGAAGAAATGAAATAAAAAATTAAAAAAAAAGAAGGGGAAGAGGAAATGGGTCAGACGGCTCGACAGTTGATCGGACAGCCTAACCAATGTAAGCTTTTAACCCAGAAACCCATCAAAGTTGATCCATTCTTGGTTTAGTTTATATTGGGTCCTAGCTCAAAAGCATCATTTGGGGTATGCTTCTTTTCTTTTTTGTTCATTTATTTTCTTGAGCCCTTAATCATTTTTTTATGCTTGTTAATATTGTGGTGAAAAATAATAATAATTATAGTAATAAATAAAAATGCAAATATATATTTGAAAATTAACTTACTTTTGGATGCATGATGAAATAAAATGAGATTTGAATAAAAATTAATGTGTAAAACATTTGTGATTTAAAATTAAATTTCAAATAAGGGTTTTAAGAATAAAAATAAAATAATATTTTTATTTGAAAATATGATTTTGAAGACTTTACATAAATATCGAGAGAATTCAAAATAATTATTTTAGCAAAAAAATATTACTTAGTTTGTAAAAATATTTCTATAAATTTCTTAACTGAATGATCAGTTTTTTTTTTAATTTTTATCTAGATATTGAGGAGTTAAAAAAATAAATAAAAATAAAAATAAATACTTTTAATATAAAAAAGCCATTTTCATTATGAATAATATATATAAATTTAGGAAAGAAATATAATAATAATAATAATAATAAATAAAATTAAAGATTTATAAGATGAGTTAAATTGGCCATTTACATATCTTAATTTGTGTTTGCATAATTTATTTGCATCACATTAGTTGTTTGTATTTTATCCTCGTAAAAAAAATGAAACAATAAATATGATTTTGAAAGATTTTTAAGAAATAAAAAATTAATATTTCTAAGTAAAATTAATTTTTGAGATCCTACCTAAATATTGAAAGGTTTCCCAATAATTATTTTTTTTATAAAAGAATATTAAACTAGATTTTAAAGATTATTATGAAAATACATATTTTCATTTTATTCCTAAATAAATATTTTAAAAGGATTTTTGTAAAAAAATTAAAAAATTAATGGGATTATTTTAAATATTAAAATTAAGATCACTTTTATCAAAACAAAATGATAACATGTGATTAGTTGGTATTGTTTTTAAAACGAACACTATGTAGATATTAATTTTTTTTCATATGTAACCAAATTTTTGAATCTAAATTTGTTTTAAAAAATCAAGCGAAAAATTATCTTTTTAATAAATTTAAATTAATTTTAAAATTTTATTACGAAGACAAGGTTTTTAAGGTAACAATCCAATAATTATATATATAATATAATAATTGCTAAGTGTAATATAAAAAATTAACAAAAAAATAAAATAATCAAACCAACATGTATATTTTTATAAAAATTCAACATAAAATTAAATTAAACTCATATATATATATATATATATATAAACTTAATCATGATATGTAACATTTTAAAAATTTTTTTCTCACCATTGAAAAACGTTCTCATTGTTTGAATGAAGATGGAATTCTAAAGAAACTCAACCTTCTAATACCCACTAATTAGAACAAGATATAAGAAGGGATGTATATACTAACTAGTTTACTATCTGTGATGCACGGATTATTTATATTTATATTTAAATATAAATACAAATATAAATAATGGCCTCCCCATCTGTACTAAAAATATAGAACTCTTTCAACTCTAATACTTTATTCAACCTTAGGAACAAAACCCCATTGCAATCCAGATCAAAATCGTGAGCCATCAGCTCTTGGATAAAAAGGATCACTTTTTTTTGTTTTTTTTTTTGCAGTTCATGACAGATTTTCAGCCAACCCAAATCTTGCACTGTCCAGACCCAAAATACCCACTACTTTTCAAATATCTATCATTTCATTGCGGAGAAAAGAATAGCAATATAAGAACTGGGTTTTTTGACCGTCGATCAGTTTACTTCAAGCAGGAGAAATTGAGAGATTTTAAAGAGATTTTATGAGCTTCACACCAGGTAAAAAAAAAAAAGGGGAGACAGGGGATCTTACTTTCTCAGCTTTGGTTGTAAATCGAATCACGATTCTTGGTTGCCTCTCTATATTTTGTTTCTGAGGTTGTATTTTTTTATTTTTTTAAACTTTACTAAGAGGACAGCAAAAATTGATTCAATTGGATCATCAGCCTCTCTTGGACTATAACACAAGGTTGTTAATACAGTAGCAGATAATATTTTGACTTTTTTTAAAATAATTAAATTAGTATTAATTGTTTTGATATATTATTTTGAATTTTTTTTACTTAATACAAATATATTAATAGATATATATATATTTATATATAATAATATTATTAATAATTTACAAAATAAATATATATTATTTTCAAAAAATAAATAAATAAATTTAAAAGTATAAAAAATAAAACCATTAATTTATCATAATATTTTTTAATTTTTCATATAATGTGATATGATATTTAAATGAGTATTTTTTATATGACTATTAAGATAAAACAAAGAGATGAAAAAAATAATATTAACTTCATAATTGTTAAACTTTAAAAATGAAGTACAATTATTTTTTTAAAAAAATTAAAATAATTATAAATTTTGATTTTAAAAATTAAAGTATAAAAAAATAAATCACAATAAAAAATAAAAAAATTCAATTTTCAAAATTTATTTTATCAATTAATTTTATTTTTATTAAATTAAAAATAATAAAACAACAAAACATAAATTATAAATTATAAATCATATTTCATATCACTAAAAAAAACTTAATTTTCAAGGCACATATTTTCTGGCGGTTTAATGAACCGCCAACATATTCTCAAATTTAATGAGCTTTCATCGTCAAAGCCAACCTGCAGAAAGTAGCATTGCTTTCTACGACTGAATGGGTTTAACCCACAAAAAAAAAAAAGCTCTCCACTCTTCCTTTAATTCATTTATTTATCTCCACTCTACAAAACTCTCTGCTAATCCCGACCCCCTTTCTTTTGTATAGAAACAAAGCTTCTGCATTTGTTACTATCTTCACTTGCACTAATTGATTTTAAGCTTCACGTTTCAAACTCTCTGCTAAGCCTTTGCATCTCATTTGCGCTCCACGAGGTTACTATCTTCATCTTAATCCCCTATCTCTTTCATGTTTTTTCATCTGTTGTTTTTTAAATCATTTTTGAGACAAAAATCAAACGAATCTTTACTTGATTTTTTAAAATCCCTAATTTTTCCTCTTTGGTTTCAGCTCAATCGTTGTCATCTTCTTCATCAGCGCTGTTTCGAAACAGGTTCTTCCTCTCTCTCTCTCTCTCTCCTCATTTTGATTCTGATTTTGTAATGAACAAGCTTAAGTTTTATTGGTCAAGCTCAATCTTAATTCTAGAAGTGGTTTTTTCTTGTGATTTGTGATTTGGTACAATGTGTGAACAATAAATTTAACCGATTGAACCTAGTTCCTTGATCAATTAGTTGCATGTAGTTAGGTTTTAGATTGTCTACTTTTGGATGCTGCTATTGATAATCTTTGAAGGTATTAAAATACATGTCCTGTTGGCCCTAGTTGCATTTCGGAGTACAGTCTGATACATCATGTGAACGGAACTTATCTGGCCTTTTGAAATTCTGCCGAAGGCTTTAATGAATCCAATAGAGTTATCATAGTATTCACATCTTTTAAAAATCTTGGTGATATATTTTATGGTTCTGGGTTTTATCGATGGTAGGGGAGGGGACATAGATGAACTTGAAATCAATAATGCTGATGAGGCTCTTTCTGAAGTATTTCTTTTCAATTCTACTTATATATATTCTTTCTGAAGTATTTCTTTTTTATTTTTCATATATATATATGTATGTATGTATGTATGTATGTATGTATGTAATCTCCTGATTTGAGATCATGTTATGGATTGAGAAATTATGGACTCTTTGAATATACAACTGGCAAATAAGTTTTGCCACTTGAATTGTGAAACTCTTGGAATCAAGTGCAGTTCATCAAGGTGAAAATTCGATGTCTTTTAGTTTTGATGATGTAAAGAAAAAACAGAAACACTTCCGAAAAGTGGAGGTGAGATTTAATTATATGGTGAACACCTAAGAGGGTTCTTATTAATGAGGTGTGTTTACCAAGAAGACAAGATAAAAGTCAGTGAGCATAATGCTGCATATTGATATAGGTCTGAAGGAACTTAATGTCTAACAGATGGTTCAAGTTCCATGGATTAAGCTCTACTATATATGGCTTGCAGTCGTCTTCCAATTTAATGGCTTAGTAAGTGCCATTGAGATTTGATGTTTTCAGGCTTTGCATGTATAGAAACTTAGCTTCATCTCAGGAACTTAGTTGACCACAAAGTCAAACCTTGGTGTGCACCAACTACCAATTACTTTTACTTCATAATCACATATAAATATACCTGTCTATCTAGATTAACTAGACCTCTGTAACTGAAATACAAGAAATCAACCTATTTCAATCCCAGCTAATTTCTAATATTAGCTGAATCAAAGTGTGATTATTTGAAAATTTGCAATTTCGGCTAGGATATTTGTGTTAAAATAATTAACTTAAGGACTATTGAAAACTCTTCTTTTGCAGGAGCCTGTTAGAAGTCCAATAATAGATTCATGCATTCGGATTACAGACAATGGAAGGGAGAGCATTAACAAAAAGGTGCAATTATTAAATCCCTAATTTATGTTCCAGCATAATGCATATTTCTTTTTAGTGCTGCAACATCAATATTTAATGCTTATGAAGTGTTTACGACATTCAGGTCTTCTGCATTTTCACCCTTTGCAGCACTTCAAATAATAATGATCAGCTTAAGGTGTGTAAACTGTGAGCTGTGTTTATTTATCTTGATATCAAAATTATTAGCAAGTCATTCTAATATTTAAACGTTACAGCTAGGAGAAAGTAGTTCAGAGGAAGCAGCGAGATGGATTTGTTGCTTGAAGGATGCTGCATTAAAGATTTAAGCCTATTAACTTACAATCAGTGAGTTAATGGTTATCCTCATGATGAAAGTGATCTTGCTTATTTAAATTTTACTAACACTTAAAATTATGTTTTAAGAGCAGTTAGTGATCTTGCTTCTTCTCTTATGTTGCATTGAACAGATACAGAGCTGCTACAAGTACATACTACAGGGGTCCTGTTGGGCAATGCTGGTTTACGATGTAACAAAATGGCAGACCTTTGATCACATTCCACGCTGACTGGAAGAGTTGCATGGCCATGCTGACAAGAACATTGTTATTATTCTGATTGGGAACAAAAGTGACCTTGAAAACCAGTGGGCAGTGCCAATGGAGGATGCCAAAGAATTTGTTTAAAAAGGACTATTTTTCTTGGAGACCTCAACTCTTGAAGCGACTAATGTGGAGACTGCTTTCTTAACTGTTCTTGCAGAGATTGTGAACAAGAAAAACCTAGTTGCTGGTAATAATTAAGGGAATGGCAACCCTGCATCACTAGCAGGCAAAAAGATCGTCATTCCAGCTTCAGCGCAAGAAATTCCAGCAAAGAGAAACATGTGCAGTAGATCATGATTGAATTGGATTTGACTCCTGTCAATTTGCTTCTTTTACATTATTTATAGCAGGTTTTGAAGGTGCGGTATATATGTTTGTATATTTACATTGCATTAGTTTAGTTTAGTTTCCAAGGGCAGCTAGTTAATTGCATGTTTTGAGATGGGGAAAACCAAAATTTGAAGTTGAGTTGCAGATTGCTTCAAGTTATATATTTTATCCATTGATCCTGGTTGAAGTTACTTTGTTTATTTATCCTGTTGTTTCTTGTATAAATTATTTGTATGAATAATTGGAAGCCAAGGTCTGTGGAAATGCCAGAGCCAGAAGGCAGGTGTGTGATTCGTGAACAAAGCTGAATTTTTTATTTAACCATTCTACATTAATCAATGGACAGGATTAGAAATATGAAAAAATAAGCAAAATTTGTTCAAGATATGCGCATGTCATATTTTATTAATTGGTATGAATTTTTTTTTTTAAATTTTATTGGGTACAAAGGTTAGAAATATGAAAATTATTTTAAAGACGATTTTAAGTGTTAATATAATTTACTCAATAAATATAAAAAATTTAAATAAAACATGACTTTTATTGCATTATTTTAAAAGTTTATTTTTTACTTATAATAGCATTTTAAAATGTTAAAAAAAGTCAAGTTGATAAACACGTGTAATTTCAATATTAGTGGTTTGATCACCGAAAAGTTTTCATCAACACTCATTTAGTCAATGATCAATTGATAGTTAAAAAATTATCGATAATAATAATATCGATATTTTTTTTTTAATTTTTTACTAGCACTTATAAGTACCGATAAAAATAACTTTTTTTATTATGTATTTATGTGTCGATCGAAACAAATTAATTCATTGAAATTCACTAAAATCAAACCAATAAAAATAATCGATATTATCCAAAACAAAAAATTATTTTTAAATATATCATATTATAATATAATTAAAATATAACAACCGATAAAACATATATCAAAAAGAAATTAATAACATTACTCTCACTGTTCGAGGACTTTTCCGTAAAATTATATTGTTTATTTAAAATAAGTAATCAATATTACCAAAGTACTCTTGTTTTTTCTCCTTTTCATCTTCTTAATTTGGATTTATGATAAGTGTTCAATATTACTCAGGCTTGCGGGCTCAACCCAATTTGATTGAATTTAGGCATAGAATTTTATGTTTGAGTCCAGTTTGGTCTGGTTTAATTATATTATTTTATTAATGAATAATATATAATTTATTTAATTTTAAAATTAAAATATATTTAAAAACAGCAATATAAATGATATATTATTAATGGACAAACTGGGCGAGCTCATGCTTAGCTTTTAAAAAGGAGGTCTAATAAATCTCGATCAATTATTCTTTTAGATAAGTGATGTTTCCATTGATTTTATTTTTTACTATGCTTGATTTCATTTAAAAAATGGCTAAAATGGTGAATTTTTATTCTAATTCTTGACATCAAAAGCTTGAAATTCAAATTAATCAAATTGAAATTATCATTAACTTAGTACTTATTTCTTCTTGTACAATTTTTAAATTTTGATTTCTTTTTAAAAACCCTACTAGATCAGGGAGGGATAATATTCGTTGAGTTAAGAATGATTTGTTATTCTCTAACTTAAAATCAATGTTTGGGAAAAGCATAGAAATTAACAATTTACTCCTTTTACAAATAAAATTTCAGTTGAGGCATTTCATTTCATTGCAAATCCGTCTCTAATGAAAGTTGAAGTCGGCTTAGGTTCAAATCCAAAGGAGAAAAGGACTTGCAACCGTCACTAAATTATATATAAATACCCACACCTCCAATTCGTTGCTATTTACTTCTTTTCCAATCCCATTAAGCTTTCAATACTTCAAAAAACACCCCAAGAAAAATAAATCTTGGTTTAGATTCTACCATGAAATTCAGTTGGTTTATTAAAAAGATGGGGCGAAGCAGGTCCTCCAACAAGTCTTACAAGAAGGTGGAGACTGAGGTTGGCAAAACGCTAAAAACTCAAAAGGGTTATGTAGTCATGTATGTGGGCCAAGAGGCTAAGAGATACGAAGTTCCGATCAAGTATCTTTCGCTTACAACGTTTAAGGAACTGTTAATGCAATCCCAAGATCAAGATCATTTTGATACCAAGATTAATGGACCAATCATGATTTCGTGCAATTATGAGATTTTCGATCAATTGTTGAAGACTGCCAAACACTTTTAGTTGGATTTGATTTGATTTTTTTATATATTAGGTCAAAGCATTAATTAACAAAATTCGTGTAATAATTTAAATTTTTAGTTAATTTTCCAAAATTTTAGTTCCATTGAAATAATTATTATTCATAAAATATATTTCATCTATCTTTTCTGATTTAGGGGTTCTTTTTTGTTGCATGCTCTTTCATCATCAAAACTCAGTGGCTAGTAATTATTAAATTAATTAGACTTTTTTCCTCCAAATTAATTAGAATAAGAACATCTTTTTTACTGAAATTTTTTCAATTTTATTACTTGAAATTTCGGACAAACCCCAATGCTTTTTTAATAGTAGTTTAAATAAATTTAACTTGGAATCGAGGTTTTACCTCTGACATTCCATGTTTGTTTGTTTTTTTTATTTTTTTCTTTTGTGATAGATCTAATACATTCTGCATCTTAGTTTTCAGCGGGGTTTTCAATCACCCGATAAAAAATTATATAAACAAACTCAATCAAATTAAGAAATTAAAACCTGCTTAAATTCGGCCAAATATATTCCTCTAATTAGCCATGGCCTGCAGCACATCATACTTAGGCCTGCCCGGTGATAACATTCCAATAATTTGTCTTATACTTTAAGTTGTATGACTCGCCATGTTTTTCACAAAATTAGATTAACATAGTAGAATCCCAAAACACAAGAGGACGGCCTTGGCTTCTTGTAGTGAAAAAATTACTATTAAAAATTATCACTTCTAATCTTATAATTTGTTTTCTTGCTGGATGGTCTCCCCTATAAGTATGTATGTGCTTAAAATGTTAATCATTCCAATCACACAAATATAATTAGAGAGTTCCAATTGTGAGTCAAAGGAGAAAATAAAGCTATGGCCAACTCTAACAGCAAGGCAGCAGCAATATTGGTTAACTTAACCCTATTGCTCTCTCTTCTTCTCATCTTCAACATGGCAGAAAGCAGATTCTTTGAGAGTGCGTGGATTAATTAGATTCAATTCAAGCAACATTCTAGCCTTTTTTTTTTTGTTTTATATTTAAGATCTTCAAAAATTGAACTATGAACACTAAATTTTAGCATTATGATTGTCTCATTTTTATGCAGTTGGGTTTGAAATGGGAAAAAAATCATCGACCCCAGTTTGTGCGAAGGTGTTTGGTGCACAGGACGGTGACACTTGCTTTAGCATTTCTCAAGCCTTCAATCTGACTTTAGATTTCTTTAAGGAGATCAATCCAAACATTAACTGTCACGATATCTTTGTTGGTCAATGGCTCTGCGTGGATGGCTTCCTCATTTGAGTTTGATTTTTGAAGAACAAACCTTTTTTAAAGCAATATTGCCTAATAAGTAATTAGATATTGTTCGAATAAAGTTTGAATTATGAAGATCTTTTCCATTAAATATTGTACGAATAAGTTTGAATTATGAAGATCTCTTCCATTATATATGTTCCTCATAATTTTATTTATATGGAAGTAATTAATTATAACCTTTGTTCCATTTATTTCTATAAATAAAAAATATAAGAACAATAAATGTTATAACATATAAATTCGAAAATTCAATCATTAAACATAAAAATATTAAACATATTTCAAAAATTCGTGAAAGAAATCGGAGTAATCACAATTTAGATCAAATCATTTTCAAATGATTCCAAACAAAAGTGGATGTTTATAATAAATATTAGATTGTAATGCTTTTCTTTTAAAAAATTTATTACTTTTTTTTTATTTAACCCTTCATAAGAGAAAGGGTTTTGATCTGCAGGGCCCTAAATAGTTTGGGGCAATATTCCTTTTATATTGATGAAGTTATTCAATTGCCTTCTCATGGAATTTGAACAAAATTAAAAGTTTTGTTTGGATTATAGAAGTAAATAAAAGTAAATGTGTTCAAGGAGATTTTTTTTAAGAGAGGTAATAAACTGCTTAAAAAACATAGGCTTTTGATCTCATAATACCCATAATATCTTCTTACAAATATCTAATAAAAGGAGTGGATGGAGAATGAAGTTTGACTACATCAAACTCCCCCTCATGAGATGCTTTTTGGCCAGAAAATCAGTACAAAAATTTGCTTCTCCATAAACATTTGGAAGAGAAAATCTTCTGGGAAAGAAAATCTTTATCTTGAAGAGGTTGCATAATCTTCTGGAAAGCTAAAAGAGAATCTGGTTAGACCAAAATTTTCATGTAACCATAATCCCAAGCAAGTTATAATATCTTTCATTATAGAGCCCCTACCAACCCTTCTTGTGAAGCCACACAAACAGTAACCATTACAAAATTCAAGATAAACATACAGAGAACCAAAGAAAATGATGAACAAAATTCAAAAGTAGATAAGTGTTGTGATCCTCGAGCTCCAGATTTGACCAACCCGTCAATGGAGTTTTGTTCTAATATATGTAGTCTGTCCAATAATCTTTTGCCTTCCAGTCCTTAATTTTTTGGGCAATCAAGACCAGCCGATGTTGGTAAATGACATCGAACAATTCGTGCTGTGGAGTTGTAAAACTCGCCATTTCTTCACCAATTTGGATTGAAATAATAATTCTAAAAAAAAGAAAAATACAAAATTGGGGTCTCAACATGTAATAATTAAGTTACATAGAGATTAGGACGGCTTCTTTGCAGAAAACCAATAAAATTTTGTGATTAAACTCATCTAATTCATGTCTACCCCCCTTTTTTTTTTTTTTTTGGCTATAAATGGGTTGCCATTCTTATAATTTAGCAAGCCAAGAGAAATTTCACGAGATAAGAAATGGCCAAGTCGAACAGCAATGCAGCGATGTATCTTAACTTGGTTCTTTTGCCCTCTTCTTCACATCATCAACATGAATGGCTGAAAGCAGCCGACTCAAATGTAAGTTTTTCGTTACACAATTTCATATATTTCTTACAAGGGTTAATATTATAATAGCCCTTAAATTATAGTAAAATAATCAATATAATATCTGAATTATAAATTTATTAATTAATATAGTACTTGTAAATTTGTTTGTACGTCATGTGTATTAAAAATATTAGGGATAAATATTAAATTAATTAATAAATTTATAATTCAAATATTATATTAAAAATTTTTTAAAATTCAAATATCACATTTAACATTTCACACACTAACCCTTTCTTACAATAATAATAATTAAACAGTCTTACAAAATCAATTGCACTATTTTCGCTGTCTGAATCTCCATTGTTTGTATATAATACACATTGTTAATTTTATTACCAAACTCGATGGAGACAACAATTATTTAATAATTTTGATACTCAAGCTTGTCCGACATTCTATTATATAATGGGGTCGCATAGGATCATATATCCAGTTAACAAGTAATTTTAATATTTAAACCTATCTCACATCCAATTATAAAGTGTCCAAAACTCATATTAAATCTAATAATTTGTATATTTATACTGTGTTTATTAATGTAAAATACAAAAATTGTCTAATCGAAAGCTCAACTAGCATAAATTTTCTATGGGTCCATTTATTGAATTAGATGTATTGTTTTACTAGTAACTTTGAAACTGATGATGATGTTTGCAGTTGGGCATGCAAAGGGCAAAAAATTGACACCAAACTATCTCTCGATTTATGGGCCACAAGAAGGCGATACTTGTTTTAGCATCACTAAAGCATTCAATTTGACTTCTGATTTCTTCAATGAGATTTAATCCAAACCTTAACTGCGACCGAATCTTTGTAGGTCAATGGCTCTGCGTGGATGGTTTTCTGAGCTAAGATTTGGAAGAAAATTTTATCAAATTCGTTTGAAAATAAAGGATTGAATAAATTGCTGAAGATCTTGCAGCTGATTCTTCATTTAAAGTTCTTGGAAAGAAAACTTTTTTCAATAATGACAGTTCAAGCTCTGTTTTGCTGAAAGAAGACTTGCTTGGTATTGAACAACAATTAAAGTTTAGATTCATCTAGTGCATAGTACATTATTGACTAAAAGGTATACAAGATTTT
>NW_019168026.1:10339158-10417625 GCF_002303985.1 Durio zibethinus
TTATTATATTGAAGATTTTCTACAAATATTTCAATACACTGGTAATATTTTAAAAAAAATCTTTTCACTTAGAGATTTCTTAAAACATCTCTACTCTGAATACTCTTAAAATCTCGTAATTAGATAAAATTTCTTTTTTCTCATTTTTTTATCACCTTATTTTTAATTTATTAGTTAATTTTTGTTTACTAGTTTTTATGAAAAGAAAATTTTTATTGTATCAAATTTTTTATAAATACTTAAATACACTGGTAGTATTTAAAAAAAATCTTCTTACCTAGAGATTTCGTAGGTATCGCTACTCGAAGTACCTTTGAATCTCATCATCAGATAAAAATTTTCTTTTTTCTTACATTTTTTATTAATTTATATTATTATTAGGTTTATTTTTATTATTTTTAATATTTTTTAAGTTTATTTTAAAATTAACAAAATTATAAAAAAATTTTAACTACATATTTCATCATTTAATCTAACAAATATAAATATTTTAATATGCATAAATATTAATAAAATAATATATAAAAATTCAAACAATTCAAAAAAATTTTTTTTACCTAAACCGGACTGGTCAACGGTCCAGTCAACATGAGTCCAGTCGATTCAAAGATTTGACGATTCGATCGGTCAGAACCGATTCACTAGCGGTTCAATACCAATTCAACTGGACCAGTCTTAGGCTGAGGAAGAAGTGGGTAACGGGTCAGGTTGCGCAGATCTCAGGTCAGATCCAGGTTCACGCGTGGATCATTCCTAGTCCAAAACGATGTCGTTTTGGGCTTTGGCTTTTTATATAATGTCAACTTTTTTTTTAATTTATTTCAACCTTCTTCCAAAAAAAAATTTCCAGCTAAAAAAAACACTCTCTGGCCTTGCCAAAATTCGATGCCAAATTGCCCCATCGGTCGTCGTCGTGGTCACGTCGACGGTCGCTGTCGATGGTCCCCAGTGATAAAAAAATGTCAAAAATAACCCAAAAATTCTACTCGACCTCCTCGTTCTAGATCTGGTCTCCCTTTTGTGAGAAACCACCCCGATCGATGTAAATCAAGGTTTAAAGTTCCTGAGTTCTCTTTCTTTCTTTTTTATAATTTTTGAAAACCCACACTGACTATTTTTTCTTTGGTGTAGGTGGCTTTTAGCGCTAAGGCTCCTCCCTACATGAAGGTCTGTGTTTTTTTATTTTGGTTTTCTTTTAGGCAGAAAGAAAATTTTTTTTGATTTAAGAAACTTTTTTTTGGCAAGGTTTCCTCCCATTTTTCATTCCTCTTATTTTGATTTTTGTGGCTTTATTTATAGAGCCAGATAAAAATCAAAATCTCAAAAGATCTGGGATTTTGGCTACTTAAGTTAGGGTGGCTACTAGGATGGCTGTCAGGAGGCGATCGGTGACTGTTAGGCGGCTGGCAGAAAAGATGCCAGAAAAAGAAAAAAATAAAATAAAATGGGTGTCTTCAGCTTCTCCTCTTTGCCTATTTTTGAGAATTAGGAAAAATGCAAAGACTAACAAACAACCATTTTATTTGGAAAGAAGAAACATTAAGCATAAAACCCTTTTTTTTTCTTTTTTTGAAATTTAAAAGCTTTTCTAATCAAAGGCTCAACAACTTTAAAATTCATCATCTTGGGAAAGCTCCTCTAAACAGAGGCTCAACAATTTTAAAATTCATCATCTTGGAAAAGCTCCTCTAAGCAGAGCCTCAACAACTTTAAAAATTAATCTTGAAAAAGCTCCTCTAAGCAGAGGCTCAACAACTCTAAAATCTATCTTGAAAAAGCTTCTATAAGTAGAGGCTCAACAACTTTAAAAATCTATCTTGAAAAAGCTCCTCTAAGTAGAGGCTCAATAACATAAAAGCTCAACAACTTTAAAATTCATCTTGAAAATTAAAATCCATCTTGAAAAAGCTTCTCTAAGCAGAGACTCAACAACTTTAAAAATCCATCTTGAAAAAGTTTCTTTCAACAGAGGCTCAATAACTTTAAAATTCTCATATTGAAAAAGCTCCTCTAAACAGAAGTTCAACAACTTTAAAATTCCATCTTGAAAAATAACTTCGAATATTACCATAAAAGGGGATTTAATCTCAGATATCATCACTGAGAGGATGTTAATGACTTCGGATATCACTATCGAAGAAAATGCAAATGATTTTTTTTACACTCGGATATCACCACCGAGAAGATGTGAATGACTTCGGATACCATCATAAAAAAAAACTCATATATCATCATTGAAAAAATGTAATTCCAGTTTTAACACTCGGATATTACCATCAAGGATATGCAAATGATTTTTTTAATGCTTAGATATCACCACTGAGTAATTTTGAAAATGCCTTAGATATCACCACTAAAGGAAACTCGAATATCCTCATTGAAAAAATGCAAATAAAGCTTTAACACTCGGATATCACCATCGAAAATATGCAAATAACTTCAGATATCACCACCGAAGGAAACTCAAATATCATTATCAAAAAAATGCAAATAAAGCTTTAACACTCGGATATCACCACCGAAAATATGCAAATGACTTCGGATATCGCCACCGAGGGAAACTCAAATATCACTATATGATTTTGAATATCGTCACTGAAGGAAACTCAAATATCACCATCGAGAAACTGTAAATAAAGCCTTACCACTCGGATATCACCACCGAAAAGATGCAAGTAACTTCGGATATCACCACCAAAAGAAAAAATGATCCCAAATATTGTCATCAAGAAAATGCAATTCAAGCTTTAACACTTGAATATCACCACTGAGAATATACAAATGATTTCGGATATCACCATCGAATGAAATTGATCTCAAACATCACCATCAAGAAAATGCAATTCATACTTGAATACTTGGATATCACCACCGAGAACTTTGAAAATAATTTATTACAATATTTTTCTTGACTGATGCCAATTTCACTAGGTCAACAACTTTTCTGCTAGCCAAGTTGGGCTTAAAGCTCTCATCTTGTGCCATATCGTTGAAATTCTTAAAAATTTTGATCTTTTGAATATGTTTTTACCCCTTTTTCTTTTTTCTTCTTTAATGTTTCCAAAATTGGTGAACACCATTATGATGCAAAAGAAAATGCAAATGTCTTTTCTTAAATGATGACCATGAGATGAAAATTCTTTTGTTAAAAGATGCACATTAAATGCAAATGTCTTTTCCAAAAATACTAATGCATACTTTCCTATCAATGTTGGACAAGCTAATGATGCAAATACAAAGTCCAAAGATTCAAATGCTCAAAATTTTCTTTTCAAAAATAGCCAAGTCAAGATATGCAACTACCTAAAATCTTCTTTTCTTAAATTTTTCAAAGTTATTTTTCTTCCAAACTCAAATCATTCATCTCATTTCAATTCCAAATCCTTTTCTTTTTTGCTCATTTTTCATCAATTTTTGCTTTCTTTCTTCATAATTTGGATTTTTTTACTTTTCTTTCCATTTTTCATCTTCAAATTAAACATGCATATGATCAACTCGAACTCGGTAAAAGTGAATTGAAGAAAATAAGCCATCGAACTGTGGTGCAACTCAACTGATTAAACCCATAATGTCATTTATTTTCCTCAAAGTTTTTTTTTTTCTTAAAAAACATTTTAACGACAAAATTTTCACAAAAAATTACCTTAGTCAACTTTTATGAAATAACGTGACTCTTAAGTCTCTAAAAAATGATGATCATTATTAAGTACATGTTTAAACAGAATGGCAATTTCATCTTTTCAAAGGCTTGGATGATTAATTGTCAAATTGAGGCCTGTAACTTGATGTGAAAAATTAAATTTTTATCCAGGCTCAACAACAAATTCTTTTTGAAGGTTTTTTTGTGCTTAAATCGGATTTGACATTCTTTAGTATCACAATGTGGTATTTTAATAGATGTTAATACCAGCTATGGTAAATTCAAGATCATATTGGAAAAGGCTACGATTTTCTATCTCAATCATTGGTTGCAATGAGTTTTCATGTTGCAATCTCATTCTTGCTCTAGATTGCCCTTTTTATTTTTATTTTTACCCTAGAGCTTTATTTTTTACTTTTCTCTTATGTTTTCTTTTTTTTCTTTTTTATTATGATTTCATCGTGCACTCAAGTACTCTTGTGAAAGAAAAAACTTACAAAAAAAATAGATAAAAGTGAAATTGGTCATGAGGATTCTGCAAGGAATAAATTCTTCAGTTCAAGTGTCCAAGTTCGATCAAAATGGACTTTTCAAGGTATGTAATATTGGCCAAGGTTCAAGGTTATGAAGGAATGGATAAGTAGGCCCAAAACATGTGTTTGAAAGTGATCAGACCAAGGATCATTTCATATCATGTGAAGGGTTTTCTTTTGGACATTCTTCCTTTTTATTTCTTCAGTTATAACATCCAATCATCTCATTCTTTTTTTCTCTTTTTCTTTATTCTCTTTGTTTGCTTTTTCTTCCACTTTTTCTTTTTCTTGCATATGTTCAAAACTCAATTTGTTTGACATCTACCCCTACAACTTAAGGCATTCTTTTTTTGTTGTTGAAGAATGACTTCATCAGTTGAATCTTTCTTTGTATTTTTCTCTTAATGTGAAAGGTGATCCTTGATCAAGGTTCATTTAGAAAGAATTCACTAGGCTCAAAAGGGTGGCAAATGGATAATTTTTGTTTGTGAAAGGATGAAGAAAAATGACCATTTGTCATCTCAAGCCTAGTCACTTGTATTGAAGAGTGATTCCTAAAATTTATTTTTATCACCTTTTTTTTCTTTTTTTTTCTCTTTTTTTGGGATCGTTTGAATATCCAAAGTGCACGATGTAACCATCAATATTTTTTATTTTTTTGTTATTTTTTTTACAACTCATATGACAACCAATCTTTGTCTTATATCAAGTTAAAAAGGTCTATTTAGGTCCTAATTGTGTACATCATCACCAAATTGGATAGTGGCATTGTCGTAACAGTTTCAGAGCTGTCTGACGAATTTGAAAACGAAAATAAAAGAACAAAAAATAGAGTCACCACCAATCTTTTTTAGCTAGGTGCGATTGGTCACCTATTAAAATTTATCCTTTTAATAAGATTAATTAAAATTTATTAAAAAAATAATTTTTGATCTGTGAAATAGTCTAAGTTCGGGAGTCGGTTATGTGTGGGGAAGATTAGCACCCCCACAGTGCCTGTTTAAAAATGGTACCAATTAACTATTTATTATCCATTGATTTTGATAAAAAAACAATCTTATTTTTGGTGTTTGAAAAATAATTTTCTTGATTTTTTCATTTATTGGGAGTTGGTTTTTTTTATTTAAATATTATTCAAGAAAAATAAATTAGAACATTTTTTATTGAAGTAATTCTTAAAATGCTCCAGTGCGTTGGTAACATTAGAAGAACTCTTTCTTATATAGAGATTTCTTAGGTATCACTTCTTGGAATACCTTAGAATCTCATCTTCGGAGGCTCAAATTTATTTTTTTGCAAAAAAACTATGCAATGCATACAATGCAAATGATAATACGTTAATGCACACATTTTATTTTTTTATTTAGAAATTTTATTAATTTTTATTAATCTTTCATTTAAAACTTTAAGAAAAGAGAAATTTTTATTATATTGAAATTTTTTTTATAAATATTCCAATACATTGGTAATATTTAAAAAAATCTTCTCACCTAGGGATTTCTTAAAGCATTTCTATTCGGAATACTTTTAGAATCTTGTCATTGGATAAAATTTCCCTTTTTCTTAATTTTTTATTATTTATTCTTAATTTATTAATTTATTAATTATTTTTATAACAAAAAAAATTTTATTGTATTGAAAATTTTTTATAAAAACTCCAATACACTGGTAGTATTTAAAAAAAAAATTCTCACCTAGAGATTTAGTAAGTATCACTACTCGAAGTACCTTTAAATCTCATTATCGGATAAAAATTTTCTTTTATTATATATTTTTTATTAATTTTGTATCATTATTAGGTTTAGTTTTAAAAATAACATAATTATAAAAATTTTAACAACATTATAAAACAACAAAAATTTATTATAACAATTTTAAACATTTTAACATGCATAAATATTAATAATAAAATTTAAAGTAACAAAAATAATATTTTAAAAAAATTAAAAATTTTAAATAAATAAATAAATAAAATTTTTTACCTGAACTAGACCAGTAACAGTCCGATCAACGTCAGTCTGGAGGTTTGGTCGCGTTCAACAGTTTAAGGCCAATCTGAATTGGGTTCAGCAGTTCGAGTCTGGTCCAGATCGGGTTCAGTAGTTCGGTTTCGATTCAATTGGATCGATCAGGTCTGGGGCTAAGGGGAGTCGGGTCGATAGGTCAATTTGCATAGATCTCAGGTCGGATCCAAGTCCACGTGCGAATCCTCTCTTTCAGCAAAACGACATTGTTTCAGCCTTTTCCTTAAACGACTTCATTTTGAATCTTAGCCTTTTATAAAAGCTAAAAAATTTTCTCTTCTTTCATTTTTCCCTTCCCCCTCTCTCTCTACCTTTCCCTTTTTTCAAACCCTCTCTGTCTAAACACAACCAGTCAATCGTTGTTCGCCACGTTGGCTACCGGTCGCCTATCACAGTCGTCGTTGTCGGTGTCGAAAAGTCCCAAAATACATCAAAATATTCTTCTCGAAGCATTTTTTCTAGATCCGATCTCCTTTTCACTAGGAACAACCAGTTCAACATAGATCGGGGCTTAAAGTTTCAGTCTTCTTTCTCTTTTTTTTGTATAAACTAAAACTAACTTTTTTTATTTTTTTTGTTGTAGGGGCTTAGCACTGATGGTTCCTCCTTACGGAGAGGATTGTGTTTTTTTTATTTTTTTATTTTTGGTTTATGGTAGACTTTTTGGTTCTGTTTTGGTTTTTTTTTTGTAAAAAAAAAAGATATGTGCAAGCTGTGACTGGGAAAGGCACGAATCCTCTTTCTATGGGGCGTAAGTTCTAGTGCTTTATAGACCTTTGGTGAACAGGGGCAAAGGGGTGAACAGAGAGGTGGCAATGTATGTAAGGGTGAACATGAGGGTGGCAGTGTATGTAAGGGTGTATGCAAAATTCTCATCCGAAAAAGGGCTTCTCTCAGTAGAGGCTCAACAACTTTAAATTCTTATCTCGAAAAAAGCTCATCTCAGCAAAGGCTCAACAACTTTAAATTAAACCATTAAAAAAATAACTTCGAATGTCACCATCGAAGGATAAATAATCTCAGATATCACCATCGAGAAGATACAAATGACTTCGGATATCGTCACTAAAGGAAACTCAAATATCACCATCGAGAAAATGCATTTCAAGATTTAATACTTGGATATCACCACTGAGAGAATGCAAATGCAAATTCAAACTTTAAACTCAGTTATCACCATCGATAATATGCAAATATCTTCGGATATCGCCACCGAAAGGAACTCGAATATCACCATCAAGAAAATGCAATTGAAGCTTTAATACTCGGATATCACCATCGAGAGAATGCAAATGTAAATTCAAACTTTAAAAAGGGAACTCAAATATCACCATCGAGAAAATGCAATTCAAGCTTTAATGCTCGGATATCACCACCGAGAAGATGCAAATATCTTCGGATATTGTCATAGAAAGAAACTCAAATATCACCATCGAGAAAATGCAATTCAAGTTTTAATACTCGGATATCACCATCGAGAGAATACAAATGAAAATTCAAAATTTAAACTCGTATATCACCACCAAGAAAATGCAATTCAAATCTTAATACTCGGATATCACCACCGAGAAAATGCAAATGAATTTTTTAATACTCGAATATCACCACCTAGTGATTTTAAAAATGTCTTGAATTTCACCACCAAGAAAATGTAAGTGCAAATTCAAACTTTAAACTCGGATATCACCACTGAGTGATTTTGAAAATATCTTGGATATAACTTCCAAGAAAATGCAACTCATACTTTAATACTTGGATATCACCACCGAGAACTTTGAAAACAATTTATCGTAATATTTTCCTTAACTGATGTCGATTTCACTAGGTTAACAACTTTTTTGCCAGCTAGATTGGGCTTAGAGCTCTCATCTTATGCCATCTCAGCTTGATCTTTTGAGTATGTTTTTACCCCCTTTTTTTTTTCTTCATTAATGCTTCCAAAATTGGTGAACACCATTATGATGCAAATGTTTTCTCTTAAAATAAGGATGCAAATACAAATATCTTTTTCTAAAATGATGCACATGAAATGCAAATATCTTTTCAAAAAAAATACCAATACACACATACTTTATCAATCAATGACAAGCTAATGATGCAAATGCAATGTCAAAAGGTTCAAATGCTCAAAATTTTTTTTTTTAAAAAAAGGTCAAAATATGTTACTGCCTAAAATCTTCTTTTCTTCAAAGTTCTCTTTCATTCAATCTTGAATTTTCCATCTCAATTCCAAATCCTTTCTTTGCTGCTCATTTTTCATCAATTTTGCTTTCTTTCTTCACAATTTGGATTTCTCGACTTTTCTTTCCATTTTTTCATCCTCTTCCATTTTTTCATCCTCAAATCAAACGTACATATGATCAATTCAAACTTGATGAAAAGGAATTAAAGAAAATGAGCTATTGAATGGTGGTAACACTCAACTGATTGAACATACTTTTGTATTGCCATACTGCCCTTTATTTTCCTTAAAATGTTTTTCAAAATTTTATTTTTCTTCCCTAAAAATATTTTATTTTAATGACAAAATTCTCAAAAAAATTGCCTTAGTCAACCTTTATGAAACAATGTGACTCTTAAGTCTCTAAAAAAAGGTGGTCATTATTATGCACATGGCAATTCTATCTAAAGTCTATATAGGAAAATTAAATTTTTGTCTAGGCTCAACAACAAATTCTTTTAGGAGGTCTTTTGTGGTTAAATCAGATTTGACACCCTTTTTAGTATCACAGTGTGGTATTTTAATAGATGTTAAGACCAGTGTGGTTAATTCAAGATCATATTAGGCAAGGCCAAAATTTTCTATGATAACCCTTACACACATCTTGATCATTGGTTGTGATGAGTTTTCACGTCGCAATCCCATTCTCGCTCTAGATTGCCCATTTTGAATTTTCACCCTAGAGTTTCATTCTTTCATTTTTCTCATTTTTTTGTTATTTTTTGTTATTTTTTTTATTTCATCATGCACTCAAGTATTCTTATGAAAAAGAAAATGGACAAAAACAAAGTCGGTCATGAAAGATTCTACAAGAAATAAACTCTTTAGTTCAAGCATCCATGTTTGATCAAAATAGACTTTCAAGGTATGTAACATAGGCCAGGGTTCGAGGTTATGAAGGAATGGATAAATAGGCTCAAAATATGTGTTTAAAGGTGATCAGACCAATGACCATTTTACATCATGTGCAGGACTTTCTTTTAGGCATTCATTCCTTTTATTTCTTCAGTCGTAACATCTAATCATCTATTTTTTTCTCTTTTTTTTTTGGCTTTCACTTTTGCTCTTTCTTGCATATTTCAACATTTGCTGGAATATGTTCAAAATTCTAAACTCAATTTGTTTGACATTTGCCCTTACAACTTAAGGCATTCTTTCTTTGTTGTCGGAGCATGCCTTCATCAAATGGATCATTCTTTGTATTTTTCTATTAATGTAAAAGGTGATCCTTAATTAAGGTTCATTTAGAAAGGATTCACTAGGCTCAAATGGGTAGCAAATGGATAGTTTCTTATTTGTGAAAAGATAAAGAAAGATGGCCATTTGTCATGTCAAGCCTGATCACTTGTGCTGAAGAGTGGTTCCTTGAAAAACCTAGAATTTATTTTTATTACCTTTTTTTTTCCTTTTTCTTTTTGGGATCATTCGAATATCTAGAGCGCACGATGTAATCATCAATATTTTTTCATTTTTTTCCTTTTCTTCTTGTTTTCATAACTCACATCACAACCAATCTTTGTTTTATCTTAATAAGTTAGCAAAGTTTATGTGACAATGAAAATCATGCTGAAAGGGTTTATTTTGGTCCTAATCATGAAATTACCTAGTGCCTTAAACTAGGTAATTTTAGGGTAAATAAAAATCATGCTCTTCTATCAGTATGCCCCTTAGATAAAAAATGGTGTGTTTGGGTATTCATGGCTATCTAGATGAGTTTTTGTTTGAAGCATAGTCTTGACACCTATCAAATCACCAACATCTAGATAAAAGAGCATCATATTTGCTTGATTTTTAATGAACTTAAAAGTTTTTTTTTCTTTTTCAAATTGATCATTTTAGTGTTTGTTGCCTTGAGAAAGGCATCACAAAGTTCAAACTTGTATCCTCTAGAGTATTAAGGTTTTTTTTTTTTCAAGTGATTTTGGGACATGAAAAGGACATGGGAATATTTTATTCAGATAGGTTCATAATAACGACCACCAAATTTTTTGAGACTTTTTATTATGAAGAGAAAAAAATTTTTCTTTTATTATTTTTTTTAACTTGAGACAAAAAAGAAAAAAGTAAAGCTGTTAGCATTCGAATTCAACTTTCATACAAGTCATGAAATTCATACACATGTCTAATACAAAAGTGAAAAAGGAAACAAAAAGGGCACATTTTTTTATTTTGAATCAATCCACTTCTTTGCAAAACTAAATGAAGTATCCATCATTTCCTAAGAAAAGCCATGGAATCATTCTCCAATTCCTTATTTGTCCATCACATCAATGCATTAACACCTTTGGTTCATCTTTTTTCCAATATATCAGGGTAGAGAGTTTTCAACAACACGATGATCACTATTAGTTTCTAATTCTATTTTCTCAGCTTTAATGAGATCTCTAACTTTTTATTTCAATGCAGGACAGTTCTCTGTTGAGTGACCCTAATTTCTATTATGGTAATCACATTTTACATTAGGATCATACCATTTTGGGTAAAGGGGTTGAAGGGGTTCTAGATGCACAGGTTTCAAAAGTCAATTATGGATAAATTGGGGTAACAATTCTGTGTAAGATATGAGAATAGGGTTAAAATTATTCTTTTTTTGGTATTGCTTGGGGCTCTTGGACCACTACTTAGATTGGATCTTTGCTCTGATTTGGTAGGTGTAATGAAATGGTTGTATGAATAGTCGGGTGTCTATATAGATGACTGAAAATGAGGTGTACAAGCTGGTTGTTGTAGCGACTGATACGGTTGACAAGGATAAGGGATGGATGTGACATTGTTTGTGGAAGGGTAATGGGTTTGGTACATTGGTGTAGGGTGTGGAGTGAAACCTCTAAATTGTTACCCCACATAGTTCACTGCTTGGGTTTCATTCTCTTTCTTTTTTAGAGCTTTACCTTTCTTTGCTTTGCTTGTCTTTTCTGCATTTAGCTTGCCATTCTTTATGGTATTTTCAATAATTTCACCAGATATCACCATATCTGCAAAGCTTTTAGTGGCATTGCCTATCAATCTCTCATAGCACGATGCTTTTAGGGTATTCATGAATAAGACAGTTGTTTCTTTCTCAGTGGGGGGAGGTTGACCTTGTGCAGCCATATCTCTTCATCTCTATGCATACTCTTTAAAGCTTTCGATTACCTTTTTTTCCATGATCTGTAGAGATAAATGATTTGGAACTAAATCTATAACATGTCGATATTGTGTAAGAAATGCCCTTGAGAGCTCTTGCCATGAACGAATACGAGTCTGATCTAGTTAAACACACCATTTGGCTACAGATCCCGTAAGGCTATCCTAAAATACATACATAAATAATTTTCCATCATGAGCATGTGTCACCATCTTACGACAATACATGATGACATGAGTCATTGGGCATTTTATGCCATCATATTTTTCAAACTCAAGGATCTTGAATTTGGGTGGAATGACCACATTTGGAACCAAACAAAGCTCAGTTGCATCCATGGAGCCATAAAAATCTATTCCCTCTATAGCCCTAAGTCTTCTTCTAATAATTTCATCTTTTGTTAAGCATTAGTATCTTTTAATTTCTCAAATGTCTCTATCTCTAGCTTTTCTCTCTCCTTGGAATCATCCGAGTCTAGAATCAAGATTGACTTAGATGGTTTTTCTACCATGACAGGATTAGTAAAATTTTGGAATTGTCTTGGAACAGGTGTGGACGTCATCCCTGGATAAGGATTGGCATATCCTTCAAGGGTAAAAATTTGAATTCTAACTTCTTAAGAAGGTTGAGTTGGTGTGGTTCAAAACCTTGAGGGTTTGTAAGATCCACCATGTCTGGCAATTATTTTTGGAGGCTAGGATTTCCTTCCACTGTTTTTCCTTTATCCAGATTCTTGAGCATGTCCATTATCCTATTAAAATCCTCTTTAGTCCTTAGCCTTTTCAATTCTTTCAAATCGACTGACTTGTTCTTGTTCCATGATTCTTGTTTGAGCTCTAGTATTGTATGAATGGCAAGTAGGTTGAGTCAAAAAATTTTGGTGGGCGAGCTATTCTTGAACCTTCATCATTAAAAAAAATTTTTTTTTAAATTAAAATGCCATGTGTTGAAAATTTTATTTTGTATTTTTTATTTTTTTAAAAAACATAAATGGTGTACATGATGCATGAATGCAAGTGAAAGATATTTGCTTTTGGACAAATTTCAACACTAGAAATTTTTCATGAGATTTAAGCAAGTCTATAGTTCTATGGGATCCATGAAGACTTCTTGAGAGAAAGATATCTTAAAGTAAATACCTTCATGTAGAACTGTATGATATGATTAATGTAAAAAGAAAAACAAAATAAAATTGAGTTAGTGTGAGGAGATGTTTTGAGATAAAATAAATTTTGAGATTTTTTTGTTTTGTTTTGTTTTTGTATTACACACAATTTTTATTCCTATACATTTTGGACTTAAGTATTCTCTACAAGAAGGTGGGCAAGGTTCTACCTAAGGTTAGCTTCCTAGGTTTATTACATGCTTGGTTTAGGTCGACATGCATCTAAAGGTTCTCAAATTATTCCTTATTGTCATCCATTCTAGACAAGTAAGGCACCATGATCCTCACCCATTACAAGCTACGAATGAAAAGGGTTCAATTTGAGGGAAAGTATTTCACTTACCATTGCGGAGGTTATCACCTCACGAGGGCATAGGTACTTTACTTTCTCCTATAAAGGACAAAGCCCGTGTATAGAACTCATGCATGAGATGCATCATATCATTGTGTGTGTATATATTTCCTAATTTATCAAAAGTAATATATACAAGAAAAATAAAGCATAAGAAACATAGTAAAAGAAACATGTGTGAATTTTCTTTTTGTCTTCGATTTGTTTTTTTTTTTTTTTATGGAAAGTGAAAAGTAAAAATCTAAGGGACCGATTAAGAATGTTTAAATCAAAATTTAAAGATAACACGTAGTTAATTTTGGCCTGACTCTACTGTCGTAACGGTTTCGGAGCCGCCCGATGAATTTGGAAACGAAAATAAAAGAACGGAAAATGGAATCGCCACTAATCTTTTTTGGCTAGGTGCAATTGGCCACCTATTAAAATTTATCCTTTTAATAAGATTAATTAAAATTTATTAAAAAGATAATTTTGTGGTCTATGAAACAGTCTGAGTTTAGGAGTCGATTACCGTGGGGAAGGATTAGCACCCCGACAGTGCTCGTTTAAAAATGGTACCACTTAATTATGTGTTATCCATTGATTTTGATAAAATAGTCTTATTTTGGTGTTTAAAAAATAATTTTCTTGATTTTTTCATTTATTGGGAGTTGGTTTTTTTTTATTCAAATATTATTCAAGAAAACTAAATTAGAACCTTTTTTATTGAAGTAATTCTTAAAATGCTCTAGTACGTTAGTAACATTAGAAGAACTCTTTCTCACCTAGAGATTTTTTAGGCATCGCTTCTCGGAATAACTTAGAAACTCATCTTCAGAGGCTCAAATTTATTTTTTTACAAAAAAACTATGCAACGCATACAATGTAAATAATAATACGTTAATGCACACATTTTATTTTTTTTTATTTAGAAATTTTATTAATTTTTATTAATATTTCATTTAAAACATTGAAGAAAAGAGAAATTTTTCTTATATTGAAGATTTTTTTATAAATATTCCAATACACTGGTAATATTTAAAAAAATCTTCTCACCTAGAGATTTTTTAAAGCATATCCACTTAGAATACTTTTAGAATCCCATCATTGGATAAAATTTTCTTTTTTCTTAATTTTTTATTATTTATTCTTAATTTATTAATTAATTTATTGTTTTATAACAAAAAATTTTTTTATTGCATTGAAAACTTTTTATAAAAACTCCAATACACTGGTAGTATTTAAAAAAATTTCTCACCTAGAGATTTTGTAGGTATCACTACTCAGAGTACCTTTGAATCTCATCATCGGATAAAATTTTTCTTTTCTTATATATTTTTTATTAACTTTGTATTATTATTAGGTTTGTTTTTAAAGATAACATAATTATAAAAATTTTAACAACATTATAAAACAACAAAAATTTATTATAGCAATTTTAAACATTTTAACATGCATAAATATTAATAATAAAATTTAAAGTAACAAAAAAATATTTAAAAAAATCAAAATAATCAAAATAAAATAAATAAAATTTTTTACATGAACCAGACCGGTCAATGGTCCGATCAACGTCGGTCCGACAGTCTAGTGCGTTTAAAGGTTTGGGGTCGATCCAAATCAAGTTCAACGATTTGGTTTCGGTTTAGTTGGACCGATGAGGCCTATGGCTAAGGGGAGTCAGGTCGATGGGTCAATTTACGTGGATCTCGAGTCGGATCCGGGTCCACGCGTGGATCTTCTCTTTCCTTAAACGATGTGGTTTCAGCCCTTTTCTTAAACGACATTGTTTTGAATCTCAGCCTTCTATAAAAGCTAAAATTTTTTTCTTTTCTCATTTTTCCCTCTCTTCTCTCTCTCTACCTCTCCCCTTTCTCAAACCCTCTCTCTCTAAACATAACCAATCGATCGTCGTTCACCACATTGGCCACTGGCCACCTATTGCCATCGCCGTCATCGACGTTGAAAAATCCCAAAATACACCAAAATATTCTTTTTTACACACTCTTTCTGGATCCGATATCATTTTCACTGGGAACAATCTCGATCGACGTAGATCGAGGCTTAAAGTTTTGGTCTCCTTTCTTTTTTTTTTTTATAAACTAAAACTAACTTTTTTTTGTTGCAGGGGCTTGGCACTGATGGTTCCTCCCTACGGGAAGGATTGTGTTTTGTTTTTGTTTTTTTTTTTTTGGGTTTCTGGTAGACTTTTTGGTTCTATTTTGAGTTTTTTTTTTTGTAAAAAAAAAGAAGGATGTATGGAAGTTGTGACTGGGAAGGGTGCTGATCCTCTTTCTGTGGGGCGTAAGTGCTAGTGCTTTATAGACCTGCGGTGAACAGGGGCACAAGGGTGAACAGAGAGGTGGCAATGTATGCAGGCGTGAACATGGGGGTGGTAGTGTATGCAAGGGTGAACAGAAGGTGGCAATGGTGCCGTGCACAGCACCCACTGGCATTGACCCTTTTGTTTTTTCTTTTTCTTATTTTTTTCTATTTTTTGTATTATTATATTTAATAATAATAATGTTATCTTATTAATATATATTATTTAATAGCAAATTTGATCAAGGCCGGACAAATTTGATGTCTACAGGCATGAACTTGATAATTTTGGGACAATCATTGTCTTTTGTCAACATGCCCCCTAGATAAAAAGGTGTGTTGTGTATTCGTGGCTATACTTTTTATTTGAAGCATAGTCTTGACACTTATCAACTCACCAATCATCTAGATAAAAAAAAAAAAACATCATATTAGTCTGATTTTCAAGGAACTTAGAAAGTTTTTCCAAATTGATCATTTCAGTATTTGTTGCCTTGATAAGAGGTATCACAAAGTTCAAACTTGTATCCTTTAGAGTATTAAGGTTTTTCAAGTGATTTTGGGACATGAAAAGGACACGAGAATATTTTATTCAAGTAGATTCATAATAATGACCACCAATTTTTTTGAGACTTTTATTATGAAGAGAAAATAATTTTTTTTAGTTTTTAAAAACTTGAGACAAAAAAAAGACTCACAATTAACAATCAAATTCAACTTTCATACAAGTCAAGAAGTTCATACACATGTTTAATACAAAAGTGAAAAAGAAAACAAAAATGGCACACTTTTTGAATCAATTCACCTTTTTGCAACACCTAATGAACCATCATTTTTTTAAAAAACCCACAAAACCATTTTCCAATTCTTCATCTGTCTATTGCATCCAAATTATTCAGATCAATGCTTTAACACCCCCAGTTCACCTCTTTTTCAATATATCAAGGACACAATGATCACCGTTAGTTTTAAATATTATTTTTTCAGCTTTAATAAGATCTTTGACCTTATATTTTAGTGCGAGACAGTTTTCTATCAAGTGGCCCTGATTTTCACTATGGTAATCACATTTTGCATTAGGATCATACCATTTTGGGTAAGGGGGTTGAAGGGGTTCTAGATGCACATGCTCCAAAAGCTGATTCTGGATAAATTGGGGTAACAATTCTGTGTAAGATATGGGAATAAGATTGAAAGTGGTTCTTTCTTTAGTATATCTTGGGGCTCTCGAACCGTTACTTGGATTAAATCTTCATTTTGATTTGGTAGGTGCAGCGGGATGGTTGTACGAATAGCTGAGTGTCTGAAAAGATGGCTGGCAATAGGGTGGATAAGTTATTTGTTGTAATGGCTGATACGGTTAAAAAGGATAAACGATGGATGTAACATTGTTTATGGGAGGGTAATGGGTTTGGTACACTGGTGTAGGGTATGGGGTGAAACTTTTGAATTGTTGCCCCACATAGTTCACTGTTTGGGCTTCATTTTCTTTCTTTTTAGAAGCTTCACCTCTTTTTGCTTTGCTTGTCTCTCTTGTATCGAGCTTGCCATTTTTTATGGTATTTTCAATAATCTCACCAGATATCACCATGTCTATAAAATTTTTGGTTGCATTGCCTATCAATCTTTCATAGTGTGGTACTTTTAGAGTGTTCACAAACAAGACAGTTATCTTTTTCTCAATAAAGGGAGGTTGTACCTGTGTAGCCATATCTCTCCATCTCTTTGCATACTCTTTGAAGCTTTCTATTACTTTTTTTTCCATGTTCTATAGAGACAGACGATCTAGAGCTAGATCCATAATGTGTCGATATTGTGTAATGAATGCTCTTGTGAGCTCTTGCTAAGAACGAATACGAGTTTCGTTTAGTTGAACATATCCCATCTGGCTACAGATCTCGTAAGGCTATCCTGAAATACATGCATCAATGGCTTATCTTCACAAGCATGGGCCATTATCTTGCGACAATTCATGGTGACATGAGTCATTAGGCATTTTATGCCATCATATTTTTCAAATTCAAGGACTTTAAATTTCGGTGGAATGACCACATTTGGGACCAAACAAAGGTCGACTACATTTATGGAAGCCATAAAAATTCATTCCTTCTACGGCCTTAAGCCTTTCTTCTAATAACTTTATCTTCTCTCGGGCACTGGTATCTTTCACTTTCTCAGGTATCTTTATCCCTGTCTTTTCTCTTTCTTAGGATCATCCAAATCAGGAACCAAGATTGGCTAGGGTGGTTTTTTCATCATAATAGGATTGATAAAATTTTGAAATTATCCTGGAGCATGTGTGGATATCATTCATGGATAAAGATTGGAATATCTTTTGGGAGTAGAAATTTACACTCTGGTTCCTTGAGAAGGTAAGGTTGGTCATAGCTTAAACTCTAAAGGGTAAATAGGATCCACTATATCTGGTGATTGCTCTTGGAAGCTAAGATTTCTTTCCACTGCTTTTCCCTTGTTAAGTTTTTTGAGCATATCCATTATTATACTAAGATCCCCTTTTAGTTCTTGAGCTTTCTTGATTCTCTCAAATTGACTAGCTTGTTCTTGTTTCATGATTCTTGTTTGAGCTCTGGTGTTGTATGAGTGGCGAGTAGGTTGAGTAAAAATTTTTGGGTGGGTGAGTTATTCTTGAACCTTTATTACCAATAAAATTTTTTTAAAAAAAAAATCAGAATGTTGTGTGTTGAAATTTTCATTTTTTTGATTTTGTTTTTTTGAAAAAAAATGGTGCACATGATGCATGAATGCAAGTGAGAGATATTTGCTTTTGGATAAATTTCAGCACTAAAAATTCTCATTAATTTCATACAACTTTTGTTACATGAGATTTAAGCAATCTATAGTTCTATGAGATCTATGAAGAACTTTTTGAGAGAAAGATGTCCTAGAACAAAACCTCGATGCAGAACTATATGACATGATTATGCAGAAAAGAAAAAGAAAACAAACAAAATCGAGTTAGTGTGAGGATGTGGTTTGAGAAAAAATATTTTTTTGTGTTTTTAAGATTTTTTGTTTTGTTTTGTTTTGTATTAGCATAAGTATTTCCTACAAGAAAGTGGATGAGGCTCTACCTAAGGCTGGTTTCCTAGGCTTATTACATGCTGGGTTTGGATTGACACGTGTCTAAAGGTTCTCAAATTGTTCCTCATTGTCATCCACATTAGACTAGTAAGGTATCCCGATCCTCATCCATTACAGGCTACGAACGAAAAAGGTTCAATTTAAGTGAAAGTATTTCGCTTACCATTACGAAAGTTATCACCTCACGAAGGTATAGGTACTCTACTTCCTCCTATAAGGGATGAAGCCCAAGTATAGAGCTCATGCATAAGATGCATCATGTTATTTTGTGTGCAAATATATTCTAATTTATTAAGAGTAATATATACAAAAAATAAAGCATAAGAGGCATAATAAAAAAAATGTGTGAATTTTTTCTTTTTGTTTTCGATTTGTTTTTTTTCTGACTTTTTGTTGAAGGTAAAAAATAAAAATCTAAAAAACCGATTATGACTGTTTAAATCAAAATTTGAGGATAACACGTAGTTAATTTTAGCCTAACTCTCGAAAACAAATGGTATCCCCAGTGGAGTCACCAAGCTGTCATAATGATTTTGTGTCCACCCGACGAATTTGAAAGAAAAAAATATAGAGTCGCCACCAATCTTTTTTGGTTAGGTGCGATTGGCCACCTATTAAAATGTATCCATTTAATAAGATTTTAAAATTAATTAAAATTTATTAAAAAGATAATATTATGGTATGTGAAACAGTATAAATTCAAGAGTCGATTATGCGTGGGGAAGGATTAGCACCCCCACGTGCCTATTTAAAAACGATACCACTTAACTATGTGTTATCCATTGATTTTAATAAAAATAGCCTTATTTTCAGTGTTTGAAAAATAATTTTCTTGATTTTCTTTGTTTGTTTAATTTTTTTGTTATTTGATTTTTTCTTATTTAGGGTTCAAATTTTATTCGAGAAAAATAAATTAGAACTTTTTTATCGAAATAATTCTTAAAATGTTCTAATACGATGGTAACATTAGAAGAACCTTTTCTCACCTAAAGATTTCTTAGACATCGCTTCTCGGAATACCTTAGAATCTCATCCTTGGAGATTCCGAATTTATTTTTTGTAAAAATCATGTTATGCATGCAATGCAAAAATGCTAATATGTTAATGCACACATTTTATTATTGATTTTTATTATTATTTATTTAAACTTTTAAAGAAAAGAGGAATTTTTATTATATTGAAGATTTTCTACAAATATTTCAATACACTGGTAATATTTAAAAAATCTTCTCACATAGGGATTTCTTAAAGCATCTCTATGCGAAATACTCTTAGAATCCCGTCATTGGATAAAATTTCTTTTTTCTCATTTTTTCATCACCTTATTTTTTAATTTATTAGTTAATTTTTGTTTACTAGTTTTTATAAAAAGAAAAATTTTATTGTATCGAAAATTTTTTATAAATACTCTAATACATTGATAGTATTTAAAAAAAATCTTCTTACCTAGAGATTTCTTAGGTATCGCTACTCAGAGTACCTTTAAATCTCATTATCGGATAAAAATTTTCTTTTTCCTTACATTTTTTATTAATTTATATTATTATTAGGTTTATTTTTATTATTTTTTTAAGTTTATTTTAAAATTAACAAAATTATAAAAAAAAAATTTAACTACATATTTCATCATTTAATCTAACAAAGATAATTATTTTAATATGCATAAATATTAATAAAATAATATATAAAAAATAAAAAAAATTTTACCTGAACCGGACCGGTCAACGATCCAGTCAACGTGGGTCTAGTAGGTTCGACGGTTTGGCGGTTCTAACCGATTCGAACCGGTTCACTAGTGATTAGATACCAATTCAACTGGACTGGTCCTAGGCTGAGGCAGAAGCGGGTAGTGGGTCGGGTTGCACGGATCCTTTTTGGTCCAAAACGGTGTCGTTTAGGGCTTTGGCTTTTTATATAAAGTCAACTTTTTTTTAATTCATTTCAACATTCTTCCAAAAAAAAATTCCCAGCTAAAAAAAAAAACACTCCTAGCCTTTCCAAAATCCAGTGCCAGATTGCCTCATCGACCATCGCCTATGGTCACCGCTGGTGGTCGTCGGTAACTAAAAAACATAAAAAAAGACCCCAAAAATTTTACTCGACGTCCTTATTCTAGATCTGGTCTCTCTTTTATGAGAAAACTCCCCGATCAGCATAGATCAGGGTTTAAAGTTTTTAGTTCTCTTTTTTTTTTTTTTGTAATTTTTGAAAACCCACACTAACTATTTTTTCTTTGGTGTAAGTGGCTTTTGGCGCTAAGGCTCCTCTCTACGGGGAGGACTGTGTTTTTTTATTTTGGTTTTTTTTTACAGAAATTTTTTTTTATTCAGGAAACCTTTTTTTGGTAGGGTTTCCTCCCCTTTTTTGTTCCTCTTACTCTAATTTTTATGGCTCTATTTATAGACCCAGATCAAAATCAAAATCCCAAAAGATTTGGGATTTTGTCTACCTAGGTTAGGGTGGTTACTAGGATGGCTACTGATGCCTGTCAAGAGGCAACATGTGGCTGTCAGGCGACTGGCAAAAAGATGCCAAAAAAAAAAAATAAATAAAATAAAATGGGTGTCTTCATTAACTGTGGGAGTAGTAAGCAAGATGAACATGTGGTGGATATGGAGCATAACTTCTAAATTGTTACCACTCAAAATTCACAGCTTAGGCTTCGATTTTTTTGCTTTTAGGCAATCCTCCTTTTTTAGTGGTTTTTATTCTTGAAGCTTGCCACTCTTGATGATATTTTCAATAATATCTCTTGAAATCACCATATCAACAAAATTATTTGTTGCATTCTCTATCATTTTTTCATAGTAAAACGTTGCCAAGGTGCTTATGAACAACACTATAGTTTTTTTTTTTAATCAAAGGTGATGAACTTAGGCAGCCACATCCCTCCACCTTTAGGCATATTCCTTGAATGATTCAATCACCCTTTTCTCTATGATTTACAAGAGAGACGATCTGAAGCTAAGTCTATGATGTGTCAATATTGGGTAATAAACGCCTTTGCTAATTCTTTTCATGAAGTAATACGAGCTTTATCCAATTGGATGTGCTATCTAACAGCAAAACTAGTAGGTTATCTTAGAACACATGCATCAAGAGCTTTTCATCATTGGTATAAGTAGTTATCTTTCGATAGTACATAATGACATTTTAATTAGATACTTAGTACCATCATACTTTTTGAACTCTAGGACTTTGAACTTTAAAGGAATCACAACGTCCGGTACCAAGTAAAGTCCAGTAACATCCATAAAGCCATAAAAGTTAATTCATTCAATGGCTTGTAACCTCACATCTAGTAGGTTCATTTTCTTTTTGGTTTTTAAGTCTCTAAACTTTCAGCTACCTTCAACTTGAGGTTTTCTTTCTTTTTTGAGTCATCTAGGTCAGGGATTGGTTCGACTGCCTTTTTTATGAAAACAGGATTGATGAAGCTTTGGAACTACCCTTGAGTTGACATAATAGGTATCCCAAGATAAGTATATCTAGCAAAGAATGTAAATTGTTATGAATGAGTCCCTTGAAAGAACTGTGCTAATATGGACTATACTCAAAAGGGCACAAGGGATCAACAATATCCTATGATGAATGGTTTTATGGGTTGGCATTTTTCTCCACAACATTCCATTTATTTAGCTTATTCAAAGCTTGTAGAATTTTATTCAACTCTACCTTGAGTTCTTTTTAGACTTTCTCAATCTTCTCATAGCAGTTTTACGATCTTTTGTTCCATTCGTCTGGCTTGGGCTCTGATGTTGTACTGATGGTGATATAGGTTGAACTGGATTTTTGGATGATGGAGCTATCTTTAAACTTTGTATACCATAATTAGTATGCTTATATTACTAAATGTATATGCGAAAAAGCTTTCAAAATTAACCTAACTTTTTTAAGAATCCTATATGCATGAATGAATGAATACATTGAATGCTTGTCATAGCAAATTATGATACATCAATACATGAATGTATGCATAACAATGTTTGAATGCATGTATTGATGTTTGTCATATTATGATGCATGGATAAATACATATGTTAGTGATGTTGGATTAAATTATAACATACAACATACAATAACTTAACAATAAATAAGAGATCAAATAAAATAAAGCTCAAAAAGTTCGTTCATATGTCCTAACTAAGGTTTCTAATAATGGGTAAACATGGCTCTAATCTAAGGTTGGCTTCTTATGTATTACTACATGTGGTTTGGGATCACAATCTAACGGTTCCCAAATTGTTCTTCACATTTTCGTCCATGATAGACTAGTAAGGTACTCTAATCTTTACCCATCACAAGCTACCAAAGAAAATGATTCAATTTGAGTAGGAGTATTTTAGTAGCCATTGCGAAAATTATCATCTTACGTTAACATAAGTACTTTACTCCTTTCTAAGAAAGATAGAGCCCAGGTGTAAAGCTCATGTGATGCATATGTATGTGATAATATGTGTAAAGAAACACATGTCTTTATTCACAATTATACCAAGCTAAGTGAAAAAATGATAAGAAATAAAGTAAATGCAAACAAAGAGTAATCGATAATTCAAGATCAATCAAACCAAAAGTTAGGATAATTTAAAATTAATTGATGGCCTAAGTCTCTATATCCCCAGTGGAGTCGTTATGCTGTCATAACGTATAGATTTGTAAACCTATCGCTAGACACAACTTAAGGAGTTACTATTTTTTTTTATCTAGGTGCGATTGACCACTTGAGTGAATCTATCCTTTTAAGGATATCTTAAGTTTGACTATGAGTGCATAAAAGAATAGGTTCTGATAAGCATTTCAAAACTAAGTTTGAAAGTTCAATTATGTGTAGGAAAGGTTAGATGGTACCATTTAATTTTAAATTATCCTAACAATCAACTTGGTTCTAAAGGTCCTTTATTAAATTTTAGTGTTTAGATATTGGAAATAACTTCTAAGATTTTTTTCATCAATCTGGTAAATACTTAAAAATACTTCTTTACCTCAAAAGTATTCAAGAATCTAATTTGTTTTCTTAAAAAGGCTCTGTCATTGGAAAAAAGCTTAATCAATTAACTTTTGTTTTATCAAAAGCATATCTAATTCTTCCACCATTTGGGCTTAAATTATAAATATTTTCTCACCTAAAGATTTTTAAATTTTTCACTATTTGGATCAAATTTGGAATTTCTAAAATTTAGACTCTTATTATTGAAATTTACATGCTATTTATCTCTCAATTTTTAGAATGAAAACAAAATGACAATTATTGTTTGAAATTCATTCAAAATTTTTCACCATTTGGGTTGAATTTAGAAAATATTTTTACCTACAAATCCCTAGAAATTCAACCAGATGTGATTTTCTTATAATTTCATCATTGGATAATTGTTATATATTTTAAATCAAAATTTTGAAATTTTTTTATTTTTTTTGTTTGGTAATGAATAAAATTAAATTTATTAAAATTTCTTCTAAATTATTCCATAATTCGGGTTAAATTTAAAAAAATTTCTTACCTAAAAATTTCTTAAAATTTTATCAATTAAAATTTCTAAAAATCTCATCATTTGATAATTATCATTTATTTCCAAAATTTTATGAAATGAGAATAAAATTGTCCAAATTATTAGTATTTTAACCATGTACTTATTTTCTCAAATAATTAAAACATATTTTGAATCAATAAATTAAATATAGATGTAAATGAAAATGAATAAACATATAAAATATAATAAAAATATGGGCCATGTACCTTTGCAGCAACAATATCAACATGCATCAAGTGGACCATTCAATAAAGCTATTTCCCACAAATGGCTTTGCACCATTCAGTGATGGGTGTAGTCAGCCTTCCTCCACGATTAACTAGGCTTATTCACAGCAAGGTAGCCAACTTGTAGACAACTTCAAATAATGCACATTTGACAGTCCTTCGAAACTTGAAACTCTACTATTAGCTCCAATCTTCAACGCATAAATCACTAAATTATTCCGGCTTTCACTTCCCCTAAGTTCTGACCGACACCAACGCCAAACGATAAGCTCTGAAGCCTCTTAAACAAGTCCCACCAATTTCCTTTGTGGTTTTCAACTTTGAATCCCTGATGGTTGATTTCCTATGCTAGGTTCGACTGATTTTTTGTTTTGCTGTCTATGTTTGCTTTGATGGCTTCCCAATCTTAAAGGTTGACTGAAGCTTTCGGCCTTGTACTTCTGGGTTCTAGCTTTGCTCAGTATTGTAGGACTGTGCGAGGCTATGTTGCGTACTGACTAAGTAACTGATTGTTTTCTGATGTGTTGTGACAAAGGTGGCGGTGAGATTCGTGAAGGTTTCGACTGCCAGAATGGTTCTTTGAACTCCTCTTTGTGTCTTTGGACAATGGTAGTATATTTGTGTGTTGATTTTTGGTTACTTAGGGGGTGGATGAATGTGGGTTTTGGTGGCTGAAAAATTAGGTATTGGGATTTATATCTGGGTTGATTAGAACTGAATGGCGATCGAACCAGAAACCGAAGCTTCTGTTCTTCTATTTTTTTCTATTGCTAAGCTTCCTTTGTTCCCCCTGATTTCTGTCTAATTTTTGTTTCTGTTTTCCACCATGAACATCAGTCTATTTATAGGAGAAACTAAGAGTTTTAGCTTAATCAAAATTAGAAATTAAAAAAATAATAATAAAGATTATCACTTAATCCCAAACTTTTTCTGATAAAGATTAACACCCAGCCAAAATTCAAGCTTTTCTGTTTTTTGATTTTTGTTTTGTGTTTTTTTTATAAGCAATAATGATAAAGTATATAAAAATAAGATTAAAGATAAAATTAAATTAAAAATAGAATAAAAATAAATGAATAAAATAAAGATAAATACAAAGATAAGATGAAATAAAAATAAAGAGAAAATAATAATAAAAGGAAATAAGATTAAAAAAGTAGGCCTTTTGGGTCCGAAACCCGATTGATTTAGATTCTGGACTAAATGAGATATACTTTTTTTCCTCCAAATTAATTAGACTAAGAGGATTCTTGTTACTGAAAAAGTTTCAATTGTATTACTTGAAATTTTGAGTAAATCCCAATGCTTTTTTAATAGTAATTTAAATAGATCTAATCTGGAATCGAGGCTCTACTTATGACATTCCTTTTTTTTTTTTTTTTATGATAGATCTAACACGTTCTGCATCTTAATTTTCAACGAGATTCTTAATCACTAGATCGAAAATTATATCAACAAATTCGATCAAATTTACAAATTAAAACCTGCTTAAATTTGGCCAAATATATTCTTCTAATTAGCCATGGCCTGCAGCAGATCATACTTAGGCCTGCCCTGTGATAACATTCCAATAATTTGTCTTCTACTTTAAGTTGTATTACTCGCCATGTTTTTCACAAATTTGGATTAACGTAACAGAATCCCTAAACACAAGAGGACGGCCTTAGCTTCTTGTAGAGAAAAATTACTATAAAAATTATCACTTCTGGTCTTATAATTTGTTTTCTTGCTGGATAGTTTCCCCTATAAGTATGTATGTGCTTAAAATGTTAATCATTCCAATCGCACAAATATAATTAGAGAGTTCCAATTGTAAGTTAAAAGAGAAAATAAAGCTATGGCCAACTCTAACAGCAAGGCAGCAGCAATGTTGGTTAACTTAACCCTATTGCTCTCTCTTCTTCTCATCGTCAACATGGCAGAAAGCAGATTCTTTGGCAGTACGTTGATTAATTAGATTAAATTCAAGCAACATTCTTGTATTTTTTTATTTTATATTTAAGATTATAAAAAATTAAACTATAATCACTAAAATAAAAAATTCGTTCTCTACCTATAGACCGTACTACTGATGGTTTAGGTTTTCTTTTTTCTTATGACAAATCAAATAATTTGATCAAAACTCAACGGATTAGTTTAGTTGGTAAGGAGAGGAGCTTATTTTCTCATCAATCAGGGTTCAATTTTTGTGAAGAGCACTTTGAAAATAAAATCTTGAATAAATTAAGTTGATGTAAGGGAGTGAATGCTTAAAATTGTCTGAGCGCCTGCACTATATTATAAAAATAATTTGTTTTTGATAAGCGTATTTTAACACTATGATTGTTTCGTTTTTGTGCAGTTGGGTTTGAAAAGGGACAAAAATCATCAACCCCAGTTTGTGTGAAGGTGTTTGGTGCAGGGGACGGTGACACTTGCTTTAGCATTTCTCAAGCCTTCAATCTGACCTTAGATCTCTTTAAGGAGATCAATCCAAACATTAACTGTGACGATATTTTTGTTGGTCAATGGCTCTGCGTGGATGGCATCCTCATTTGAGTTTGATTTTTGAACAACAAACCTTTTTAAAGCAATATTGCCTAATAAGTAATCAAATATTGTACCAATAAAGTTTGAATCATGTAGATCTTTTCCATTAAATGTTGCCTAATAAGTAATTAAATATTGTACCAATAAAGTTTGATTTATGAAGATCTCAGCCATTATATATGTTTCTCACAATTTTATTTATATGGAAGTAATTAATTATAAACTTTGTTCCACTGATTTTCATAAATAAAGAATATAAGAACAATAAATGCCATAATATGTAAGTTCGAAAACTTGATCGTTAAACATAAAAGAAAGAATCAAATTAATCCCAAAAATTCATGAAAGAAATCAAACTAATCACAATTTAAGTCGAATTATCTTCAAATGATTTCAAACAAAATTGGATGTCCCCAATAAATGTTAGCATTTACTTTCAATACTGCATTGCATTGTATTGTTTTTTTTTTTTTTTAAATTGTTTCTTTTTTTTTTATTTTACCCTTCATAAGAGAAAGGGTGTTGATCTGCAGGGCTATATATAGTTTGGGGCAATATTCCTTTTATATTAATGAAGTTATTCTTTTCCTCTGCCTTGTCGTGGAATTTGAACCAAAATAGAAGGTTTTGTTTTGATTATAGAAATAAAAATAAGTAAATGTCTTCAAGGATATTTTTTCTTTTAATTTCCTAGAGGTAATAAACCATTTAAACAAATAAGGTTTTTGGTCTCATAATACTTGTAATATCTTCTTACAAATATATATGATATATCATCTATATATCTATCTACATATAAAAGTGTGAATTTTAAAAATATTAATAGTGATCGACCTAAACATCCCTATCGATCTTTAAATTAACAAATTTATCTTTAAATATATATAACTTTTATTAGTTTATTTAAGTTTAATTTAAATAAACTAGTATTAAAAATAGAATTTATGTGAAATTAAATTACTTAAAATTTTAAATCTTATTTCCAAAAGTGTTAAAAGTGATTGACTAAAATATATATAGTTAATTTTTTTTATAAATTTTAATTTAAATGAATTTTTTATTATTAGACTTTTTTTTATAATTAGATTTAAAAAGTGTTAAAAGTGATTAACTACAATACCCTTAATAAAATTTTAATTCCAAAAATGTTAAAAGTGACGGATTAAAATATAATTGGTAATTTTTTATAAATTCTAATTTAAATAATTTTATTTTTATTATTAGACTCTTTTTTATAAATTGTATGATTTTCCATATCAAATGAAGATACAAAATGAGATTATAGTTAAGTGTACATAGAAATTAAAATAATTATATGGAGTTTGTTTATTTAGTTGTTGTAAAAATAATTGTATATATAATTTCTATTAATAAATAAATTCATTAAAGATAATCATAATTAAGACATTGATATATTAACTATAATGTATGTTAATGATTTTAGTATTTATATGTTTTATGAGTTGATTATTTTATTATTGATAATATAGTTAATTTTTTTAGTCTTTTTTTAAATTTGTTTTTAATATATCATTCTTACAGTAGTCTAACCTCTATAATTAATTTCTATTTTGTATTTTTTTCCCTCTAGAATTTTATAATTGTAATTTATATGAATAAAAACTAATATTAAATCAAATGCAAATTAATTGCATCTCATCTACCAATAATTAGCATTATATGATTTATTGAACACTTTAATTAAACTTTTTAGTTGTAAAATTAGATGATTCAGGAGGTGTTAAAACTACCAATAGTTCAGGATTAGATCCCATCAAATTGTCATAACAATTATTAACCTTGATTGAAACAATAATTGATTTAATTTTCTCTCAACTTTTATCTTAATTTACATTTATATGATTAACTTATATTTCAAGATTATTTAATCTTTCTTAATTGTATTAAATTACATGCTTTTTTGTCATTAAAGTGGTTGAATGAGTTAATGTAAATTATTCAATATAAAAAATTATTAAGAGAAGTAAAATTAATTGTTTTTTGTAAATTTTTTCAAGGTATGAGAAAATTCATTTGACTTTTCTTGAATGTGTTTAGGCCAAAGTTACCTTCATTCATGAAAATTTATATTGTTAATGCTAACAATGAAATCTTAATAAATGGTGTAAGTATTACATAACAAGTTTATTATTCTTAGAATTACAATTTTCTTAAGAAAACATGACAAGTACCAAGGTTAAGATTTTATTTTATTTTACTTTTTAAATATGTATTTCAATATTTTTTATATAATAAAATTTTATGTATAATAAAATATTTTAAATAAAAAATTAAAATTTCAATTGATAAAACCTACAATTACATTCAATTTATGGAAGCACCAATTGAAAATTATTCTAAGTAGAAAAATGAGACGAAAGATAGATTATTTATACATAACTTTATCTTTTCTATATGACAAAGAAGATTAGTGCTGTATGATATTTTAACAAAAAATATACAACTGTATTTATTTCAAATTTCTTTAAGACTAATATGAAACTCTTTTATTTGGAGAAACATTGTATACTCATTCATTTTCTCTTTTATATTAGTTGAAGAATATTTATTATTGTATCGAAATTTTTAAAGTTGTCATATTAGATAATATTTGTTTAGAAGAATTGAAATTCATCAAATTAATTATAACTTTACATCTAAAATAAAAAAAATTATTATAAATTATAATTTAACTAAACTTAAAAGTGATTTAAAGGCATTTATTAGTAAAAATTATTTGATAAATCTTTGTTTTATTGTGCATTTAGTATTTCAATCATTTTGAATTTTGACATTTTATAATTTCGAGTTGGCTTTTAAACTTAAGATCAGTTACTAATTAGGTTGAGTTAAGTTTTATTATCTACTTCTATTCATAATGTACTCAAATATTCACTTATACACTTGAGCAAATTTGACTTAATAATTGGTACATACTTCTCTTTATTTAAAAATTGGATTCAAATCATCCTAAATTTAAATTAAAAAAAAAAGTATACTCAATTACATATAATAGCAATTTCACTTTAGAAATACTTTTAAAATTAATTAACTAATTTAACCAAAAAGATAATAAAAATAAAACATTAAAGATGAAGTTTAAATAAAGAACTTTAAAATTGTTACAAAAGATGAATAACTAATATTGGATTTTGATTGGGTTACTATTTCAATTTGAATTTTGGTTTTATTCAATCATTTCAAACTTTAAATATTATTAAGTTGTTGACTTTTTAAAATCAATTGAAATTGAGTCAAGTTAGTTCATTTTTTTAATTATATGTATTATATTATTTTTTATTAAATTAAAATTAAAAATTAGTAAAAAAATTTTTTATCTTCAATTTGAGTTTTGAATTATTTCAAATTTGAGTTGATCAATACATGTTATTTTAGTATTACTTTTATAACACTAATAGCAAATTTCAAAATAGAATGAGAACACAACATAATGAAAATTTAAATACAAAAGTGATGTAGATACCAATGATAATTTTAGAAGAAAATCCTTATGTTTAAGTTTTACAGAGATTAAAGGATATTTCCTTTTTTAAGGATTTTAAAATTTTTATTGTAAAAATAATAATCTAGATCAACGAGTTTATAATAATTCATTTGTTAATCATGTTGCTGTTAAATTGGTTAAGGGAAACAATTCAAATATTTCATTTGAAATAGATCATATTATAGTTCAAACTTATTCATAAAGACAATATAGAGTTAAACATTATTTGGGTTGCTATGACTCTTTACAATAATTTTTACTCTTTACAATGGAAAAGTTGATTTAGATCAAATATAAAAAGAGTCAATTAGAATGATGATAATAAGAATAAAGCAACAATTAAAAATATACCATCTTTTTCTTTTGTAGAAATTTTTATGAAAAATACAAAATGCCTTTTACTCTTTTCAAATGGAGAAATTAATTAGCATCAAAATATCAAAAACGTCATTTTGAATAATGGTAATCAGAATAAAGCAACAATTAAAAATATACCATCTTTTCGTTTAGTAAGAAATTTTTTATGGAAAATGCAAAAATAATTATTGCAAATTTAATATTTTTTTAAAATTGTTGTCCGTTTAATTTTTATAAATTTTATTTACTAAATTTGTTTTTATTACTTATATCATATATATAACAAAATTTTTGTCCAAAATTGTATACTTAAAAATGGAAACATAAGGCAAAGTTTATTATTTTCATTGGTGACATAACATTTCAAAAGTTTCAACATTTTATATGTAATTGTACTTCACTAACAAGTATTGTCATAACGTCTAGATCCGATAACCTATCGCTAGACATTGACTTAAGAAATCGTCACCAATTTTTTTGTTTAGGTGTAATTGGCTACCTAATTGAATCTGTTCCTTTTTAAAAAGAAATCACAAGTTGGGCTTAGGTATCTTTAAAAGATAGATTCAATGTTTCAAAACTAGAACTAGGTTCGGGAGTACGGTTACGTGTGAAGAAGGTTATAGCATCCTCACATCACCTATCAAAAGATGGTACCAGCTCGATTTCATGTTATCCATTAGCCTTACAAACTTTACCAAGTAATTAATTATTGAAAATTATTCTTAATTGACTTCAATACTTTTGACATAAAATTAAGAAAATTTTCTCACCTTAAGAGTATACAAGAAAACTACTGTTTCACTTGCAGAGGCTCCATCATCGGATTATTTAACAAAAAAAAAAAAGGAATGATGATTGGACTTTTGATATAAAACTCTTTTTTTGTTTTTTTTTTTAAAAAAACTCATGCTCTTATACAAGGAAAATTGATACTTTCAACTTTTCCTTAAAAATATATTTTTTGAAAATTTTATTTTAAGAAAATCATTGAAAAATTAAGGAATGCTCACTTGAATAAATAAACAATTTCAATTTAATCAATAAATAAATAAGTAGAAATAATAATAATAATAATAACAATAAATGAAAAAAAAAAACCTTGACAAGGCTCGGCTTCGTCGCTGAAGCGGCTCCGCTTCAGGCACAAAAAGTGACTCGAAGGGGTGACTCGAGGGAAATCAACTCGGCTCAGCTCCAAGGATCGACTGGTAAGCAAGTCAGAAGCGGGTTGGCGTTCAGGTTGGGTAGCGCGAATGGCAAAATACGCCGATCCTAGGATTTACTAAACTCCAAAACAATACCATTTCGATGGGGTTATAAATAGCCCAAATTCAACCTTTCTACTTTAGATCTCCCTTCCCCTTCTCTCTTTTCCCCCTTTTTTCTTCTCTCCCTCTCTCTCTAATTAGATGAACTTCGATTGAACTTCAATCGGATTCTGGGAAAAATCATTGAAATTTGGGTTGGGTCACCAGACGATTGTCAAAAAATTCAACGCTTATCAAAATCTTCATCAGATTCTGGAAAATTTTGCTGAAAAATTCAACCGGTGTTGAAAAATTTCGTCGAAATCTAGAAAATTTCCAAAAAATTTCCAAAAAAATTTTTTATTAAAAAAACTCCCAAAATTATTTTTCCTTCCTACTTTTCTTTGTTTTCTAATTTATGCTCTTTGGTGTTTCTGTTTTCTCTCTATTTCCTGTGTGTTCTTTTTCTGTGTACTCAAGCCTATATTTATAGGGTCTCAAATTTGAGAACCCTAAACAAAATGGGATTTCAATCCTTTCTGGGTTTTAATTTCTCAACCCAGTCCTACCCAAATTCAACCCTTATTTTTTTATTTTTCCCATTTTTTCTCTTTTCGTTATTTTTTTATTTTTAACAAAAAATCAAATGTAGACCCCGAACAGATTGGGGTGTCTACAGCTGCCCGTCTTTGCACATTTTCTGTAAAATAGGAATTGTGCAAAGACGTAGACAACCCCAATAAACTCAACACATCTGTTTTCCTTTTTTTCTTTTTTTTTGGGTTTTTTTGTCTTTTTTATTTTTTTTTAAGAAAAAGTAAACAAAGCTCCTCTAAACAGAAACTCAACGACTTTGGAAAAATAAATACTCCTTTAAATAGAGGCACCACAACTTTTAAAAAATAAAAATGCTCCTCTAAATAAACATACCACAACTTTGAAAAATAAATTGCTCCTCTAAATAGAGGCAACAACAACTTTGAAAAATAAATTGCTCCTCTAAACAGAGGCAACACAACTTGGGAAAAATAAATTGCTCATCTCTAAATAAAGGCAACCACAACTTTGAAAATCAAATTGCTCCTCTAAACAAAGGCAACACAACTTTGAAAAAATAAATTGCTCCTCTAAATAGAGACAACCACAACTTTGAAAAATAAATTGCTCATCTAAACGGAGGCACCACCACGTTGAAAAATAAATTGCTCGTCGACAATCATGTCTAGAGGAGTCGTAGATCAGATCTGATGAAATTTGTAATGAGAACTCAAAGATTCATAATTTGAGTTTGAAAATCAAAGATTTAGATTCGCAAGAACCTTTCAGCTTTGCAAGAACTCATTGAAATTTGATTCTCAAAACTTCAATTTCTTAAGAATTTAAATTTACAAGATCTTAAGATTCGTATTTGCAAATTGCAAGACTTGCATCTAACATTTAAAGATTCTTGTTTGAATTTTGAAGATTCACATCCAAAAGTTCAAAAGTTCACGTTTGACAAATTTGGGATTCACATCCAAAAAGTTTAAGCTTTTTCGTTCAAACTTTGAAGATTCACATCCAAAAGTTTAAAACTTTTCATTCTAGTTCGAAGATTCACATTCGACGAACATTAAGGTTTCACACCTCAAAGAACTTTATTTGAAACGTAAAGATTCTCATTTGAGTTTGAAGATTCATATTCGACAAATTTTGGGTTTCACACTTTAAAGATTTTCATTTGAAACTCAAAGATTCTCATTTGAGTTCGAAGATTCACATTTAATAAATTTTGGGTTTCACACTTCAAAGATTCTCATTTGAAATTCAAAGATTCTCATTTGAGTTCGACGATTCACATTCGATAAATTTTGAGTTTCACACCTCAAATATTCTCATTTGCAATTCAAAAATTCTCATCAAAAGATTCCCAGTGACTCAAAATTATACATACAATGGATGTCATGATCAATGATGCAAATGCTTCCTTAATGATGCAAATGCTTCCTTAATGATGCAAATGCAACAATCTAGATTCTCATAATGCCATATTCTTAACCATGATTCACATGCAAACGCATAGCCAAACCAAAATTTCAAATATTCTCCAAACAACAACGTAGACGTAATGCATGTAATGCGGATGTCCATGTCATGAAATTCTAATGTGGTAACATGGTTCTCAAGACTCCACCATCTCACATTTTCTCCTTGTTCAGTTTCTCAATACTTTGGAATAAGCTTTATTAGCTGATCATCATTATTTTCATCGCTTAATCACCATCTATAGGCTTCTCAATACTAATAATTCTAGCACAAGTTTCGTCCATTGTCCCAGTTGTTTAATCACAAGTCATAGGCTCTTCAGTACTAGCAATTTCAGCATAAATTTCATCCATTGACCCACACTATTTTCACCACCATTCACAGGCTTCTCAAGACTAGCCATTTTAGAATAAATTTTATTCTCCGATCCATATTATGTTCATCACTTGATCACTATTGATAGGCTATGTCGATCAATTCATCCTCACATTCATCGCTTGTTCATACCACTTTTCTTAAATAATCATTTTTTAGGTTTCTACCCTCTCTTTATTTTTCTCTTATAATCTTGGATTTTTTTTCAAAAGAATGCAAGAATCTTTTAAACACATATTCATTCATTCGTCATCATTTTAGATCGTAACAAATACAATACAGTCATACATTTTCTCGATTTATTTTAGGGATATAACAGTAAGAGATCACAAGGTGAATTGAGAGAAAGATAATAAATGAGGAATGAGTTTGGCACAAAAACAAATGGGGACAAAAACAAGTTAAAAGCATGTCATTAGGATGCCTGGTATATCCAAACAATGAATATTCAAATAATTTTGAACATTAATCTAGGATTATTTTTCAAAAACTCATTTCATTGACTGTCGAAGTCATTTTCAGCTCATTGAACTTTACCCTAGCTTTGAAGGATCTTCAGATGTTTCTGATCTCTCATCCATGTGAACCATTTATCCAGCACTCAGTTCAAATATTTTTTTTACCCAAATTGCCCTTTTCGGGTTTTCAATTTGAGTCTTTCTTTTTTCTCTTTTCTATTTTTCTATTTTTCTTTTTTTCTCTTTTTTTTTCTTTTTTTTCTTTTTTTTCTTTTTTTTCTTTTTTTTATTCCTTCCTTCATTCGTTCACCCATCTTTCACATCAATCTTTAGAGCAACCAAGCATGATTCTGTCGTTCCATCATGAACATGCCTTAGCCCAACATATGACCATTCAATTCAAGGATTCACATTTGATCCAAATGAACTTTGATAGGTTGTAATGTAGGCCATGGTGAAGGGTCATGAAAGAATTAGATAAAATAAGCTCAAAACATGTATTTAAAAGATTCAAAACCAAAGGATTATCACTTGATATAACTTGCATTTTGCCTCACTCTACATCATTTCACTACTTTTTCCTTTTTCATCTCATTCCTCACAAAAGAACTCTCATTACTTTGCCTCAAATCATGTGCGGCATTTATTTTTCTCACTTTTTTTTTACTTTTTTCTCTTTTTTGAGGCCTTTTGTGATCTTTTACCCTTTTTTTTTAAAAAATTACCTCCTAGTGTGGAGGGTGATATTTGGTCAGGGTTCTTTAGAAAAAGAAATCATAGTAGGCCTAAAGGGGTAGCAATGAATGATTTTTCAAATAGTAAAGAAAGATGGCCATTTTTCATCCCAAATGTGAATGCTTTCTTTAAAGATCATCTATTGAACAAAAATAAGCTCATGGATCTTTATAAAAGATTGTATGTCTTCAAAATATATCTATTCAACATTTGCTAGTAGCTAGCTTCTTTTGCCCAAATAGTCTCTTTAAATCAATGTGAATGAGTTCTCAAAATTAAATCTCAGAATTATGATTATCCTTATCTAAACATTCATCATTTAAAATTTGAGAATGGGAATGAAAAGTTATAAAAGGGAACAAAGCATGGAACAATGATTGAATGAAAGAGAAAATATAATGAAATGCATTAACTTGCCTTTATTAAAATGATAACAAACTACTATTGCCTAAAAAAAAATCCTAACATTACTCTAAAGAAATCCTAAAATGACAAGAAACTTTCAACCAACCTTATCATCATTCTCCAAAATTGTGTCCCTATGCAATCAGGTGGATGATCTTTATTGATATCTTACTCCCTAATTCATTGTAACTCTCAAGGCTTTTTCAAATCAATGTGCTCTTGATTCTCACTTAGAGCATTGATATTGTGGTTAGGCAATAGATTGTCACTAACATTAGGTGTTGTTGCTCCTCTTTGATCAAAATTTACCATTCCATCCTTGATCAACCATTGCACCTTAGGCTTTAGAGCAATACAATTTTTAGTGAAATAGCCAGTAATTTTATAATGGTAGTCACAGTGAGCTGTAGGATCATACCACTTCGGATAAGGTGGCCTAAGTGGCTCCACACAACTGGGGGCAATCAAGTGACTGTTATAGGCTCTCAGTATAACTCCATATAAGTCATGAGGATTGGATCAAATACGGGTTTTTTTCAAGTAATTTGTTGCTCTCATGAACCACTTGCTAGGTTAACAGGATGAATTTGTGGTCTTGTGGGATATTGAATGTTAAGGCTGTATGTAACAGCTTAGGGGCTAAAAATAGGCTGGTATGTAAATGAGTAAGATGGTTGTGGTATGTGCTGGTTGAGGTATTGTTCACAGCATGATGGTATAGAGAGTAACCTTGTGGTAGATAGGGTTGATATCCCCTAAACTGTCTATCAAAGTTCACTGCTTGAGCTTTAGTCTCTTTTTTCTCTGATGCCTTCTTAGTTTCTCCTCCTTTCAAATTCTCATTTTTAATGGCATTCTAAATGATTTCACCTGAGATCATCATGTTAGAAAAATTTTTTGTTGCATTCCCTATCATCTTTTCATAATAGAGATATTTCAAAATGCTGACAAATAGTACTATGGTTTCTTTGTCAGTTAAGGGACATTGCACCTGAGTAACCATGCCCCTCCACCTTTGGGCGTATTCTTTGAATGATTTAGTCACCTTTTCTTTTCATATTCTATAAGGAAAGGCGATTAGGGGCTAAGTCTATGATATGTTAGTATTAACTGATGAAGTCATGGGCCATATCACTCCAAGAACAAATACGAGTCCTATCTAGCTGGACATACCACCTAGCAGCAGACTCAATAAGGCTGTCTTAGAACACATGCATCAATAGTTTCTCATTATTAGCATAGGCTACCATCTTCCAATAGTATATAGTAATGTGGGTCCTTGGATACTTCGTGCCATCATACTTTTCAAACTCTAAAACCTTGAATTTTGAAGGAAAAACCACATCCGGGACTAAACAGAGCCCTGCTGCATCTACTGAACCATAAAAACCAACTCCTTCCACTACTGGAAACTTTTCCTTTAGCATACTAATCTTTGAGTATTCTTGATATTTAACCATTTTCGCCTTTTCTTTTTTTTTCTTTTAAATCATCCAAAACTAAAACTTGGATTGGTTCTACTGCTTTCTCAATAAAGACAGGATTTACATAACTCTAATACTACCTCAGGTTTGAAGCTAATGGCATTCCAGAGTATGTGTATCTTACAGGATAGGTGAACTGCTATGGTGGTGAACTTTGTGCTAGTTAGGCTTGATATAGCCCAAAACCAGAAGGGTACAGTGGGTCATCATCCTCTTATGGGGGATGGTCTTGTTGGTTAGTACTTTCTTCTATACCTTTTCCCTTATTTAACTTGTTCAAAGCCTCCAAAATCCTATTCAAATATATTTTCTAGCTTCTCTTTAGCTTTCTCTATCCTCTCAAGATGATTGAAATTTTTTTGTTCCATTTTTCTGGCCTGAGCTCTTATGTTGTATTAGTGAGTTGGATTCTTGCTTGGTGGAGCTATCCTTAAACCTTTCATACCACAATTGTAATAAAAAAATGTTATGCTTTATGCATAATATGTTGGTGCATGAATGAAATGTGCCTTTTTATGGATGTAGGTAAATGACGCAAATGCTAATGTTAAATCATGAGCATGAAAATGATGCATAGAATGAAATGATAATGATGCAGGTGCATAAAAATCAAACAAACAAAATGGTTAGATCACAAATTGTTTCTTCTTGTGTCCTAATTGTGGATTACATCTATCATTGGGTAGGAAGGGCTCTATCTTAAGGCTAGCCTATTATGAGTGAACTAGATGTAGGGTTAGGTGATTTTCACCACTAAACGTTCCCAAATTGTTCTTTACATCATCCTCCATCACAAACTAGTAAGGCACCCTAATCCTCACCCATTACAAGCTGCAAGCGAAAAAAGTTCAATTTGAATGGGAGTATTTTGCTAGCCACTACGAAGGTATTAAAACCTCACAAAGCGTAGGTACTTTACTTTCTTCTAGAGAGACGGAGCTCAAGTATAGAGCTCATGTTATGCTTATGCATATGAATGACATAGTTAGCAAAGTAAAAGAATAGAATGAATGAATAAAACAATCTTTACAAAATCCAATTTTATCATGCTTTTGGATAATACAAATTTATTTGCTAGCTTGACTCTCAACAAATCCCTAGTAGAGTTGCCAAACTGTCATAACGTCTAGATCCGAGGACCTATCGCTAGACATTGATTTAAGAAGTTGTCACCAATCTTTTTATTTATGTGCGATTGGCCACCTAACTGAATCTGTTCTTTTTTAAAAAGAAATCCTAAGTTTGGCTTAGGTATCTTTAAAAGGTAGATTCAATGTTTGTGAAACCAGAACTAAGTTCGAGAGTACGATTACGTGAAAAAAAGGTTATAGCATCCTCACATCGCCCATCAAAAGATGGTACCAGCTTGATTTCGTGTTATCCATTAGCCTTAAAAACTTTACCAAGTAATTAATTATTGAAAATTATTCTTAATTGACTCCAATACTTTTGGCAAAAAATTAAAAAAATTCTATTACCTCAAAAGTATACAAGAAAACTACTATTTCACTTGCAAAGGCTCCATCATTGGATTATTTAACAAAAAAAAAAAAAGATAAAAAGAAAAAGGAATGATGATTCGACTTTTGACATAGATATCTTTCCTTGTTTTTTTTTTAAAAAAAAAACTCATGCTCTTATACAAGAAAAATTGATACTTTCAATTTTTCCTTTAAAATGTTTTAAATTAATACTTTCAACTTTTCCTTTAAAATATTTTTTTTGAAAATTTTATTTTAAGAAAATCATTAAAAATTTAAGGAATGCTCACTTGAATAAATAAATAAGCAATAATAATAATAATAATAATAATAATAATAATAATAATAATAAATAAACCTTGACGTGGCTCGGCTCCGCGGTTGAAGCGGCTCGATTTCAGGCACAAAAGGTGGCTCGAAGGCACTGCTCGAGGGAAATCGGCTCAGCTCGGCTCCAAGGATCGGTTGGTAAACAGGTCAAAAGCGGGTTGGCACTTAAGTCAGGTCGCTGGAATGGCAAAACGGTTGGATCTTGGGGTTTACTAAGCTCCAAAACAACGTCGTTTTGGTGGGGGTATAACTAGCCCAAATTCAACCTTTCTGCTTCATATATCTCTTCCCTTTCTCTTTTTTCTCCTCTTTTTCTTCTCTCCCTCTCTCTTTAACTGAATGAACTCCAGTTGAACTTAAACTGAATTTTGGGAAAAATCATCTGAATCTAGGTTGGGTCGTCGGACGGTCATCAAAAAATTTAACGTTTACCGAAATCTTTATAGGATTTTGGAATACCTTGCTGAAAAATTCAACCAACACTGAAAAACTCACTAGAAAATTCAACCGGAACTGAAAATTTTCATCGAAATTTGGAAATTTTTCAAAAAAAATTTTTATCAAAAAAACTCCCAAAAAATTTTTTTTTGCTTCATACTTTTCTTTGTTTTCTAGTTTCTGCTCCCTAGTGTTTCTATTTTCTCTCTATTTCTTGTGTGTTCTTTTTTTGTGTACTCAAGCCTATATTTATAGAGTCTCAAATTCGAGAACCCTAAATAGAATGGGATTTCAATCCCTTTTGGGTTTTAATTCCTCAACCCAGTCCTACCCAAATTCACCCCTATTTTTTCAGTTTTTCCCATTTTTCTCCTTTTATTATTTTGTTATTTTTAACAAAAACCAAATGTAGACCCTAGATAGACTGAGGTGTCTACAAGTATAAAAATACATATACTACTAATTCAATCAAATCATCAATAAAACTTATCTTAATATGTTCTATTTTACTATAAACTAAAAAATTGGATGAATATCTTAGAAATATTGACTTAATATATGTTGTATATTTTTATTTAATTTAGTTTTAGTACTTGTATTAGTATAAAAAGTTATAATTTTAACTTATTATTACGTGTTAAACTACGAATAATAAATTAATAGTATTTACTCCTACTTTTCAAGTCATTTAAAGTTGAATTTTTTTCTTCTTTCTTTCTTTATTTTACAAATTTCCTCATACACCATACATTGTGGTTATTTTCTTTTTACATATGCACAAATCAATGATATTATATTAGTAGATAAATAATAACTTAGTAATTAATCATTAAAAACTTAAATGTAATCAATATAACTTAGTAATAATAATCGATAACCTAATAGTAAATCAGTCATAACTTAATAGCAAATGAATGATAATTTAGTAGTAGATAATTGATAACTTTTTTGTAAATTAGTAATAATATAATAATATATGCATAATACCTTAATGGTAAATCAATTATAATATAGTTGTAAATGTATAATAACATAGTACTAGATCAAGGATAACTTAACAAAAAATAAGTGATAACTTAGTAGTTAATTATTGATAATTTAGTAATAAATCAATGATAACTTAATAGTAAATTAGTAAAAATTGAATAGTAAAATAATTTTAGTTTAATAGTAATTAATTGACAATAGAAAATTATAAATAATTTAGTAGTAAATCAATGATAAATTAGTAGTAAATAATTGATAATTTAGTAGTTAATCATTGAAAATTTAAAAATAAATCAATAGAACTTAGTAGTAAATCATAGATAATATAATAGTTAATAAGTAATAACCTAATAATAAATCATGTATAATTTAATATAAATCAATAATAATTTGATAATAAATAATTGATAATTTAATAGTTAATCATTGAAAATTTAAAAGTTAATCAATAGAACTTAGTAGTAAATTATAGATAATATAATATTTAATCAATAATAACCTAATAATAAATCATGCACAATTTAATACAAATTAGTAATAATTTGGTAATGAATTATAGATAATTAAGTGATAGATTGATAATAATTTTATAGTAAATAATAAAAAATTAAATAGTAAATATAAAAAATATAATAGTAAATCATTGATAATTTAATAGGAAATTACTAACTTAGCAGTAAATCACTAATAACGTAATAATAAATTATTATTAACTTAGTTGTAAATCAGTAATAATTTAGTAGTAAATTAGTTTATCATTAATAACTTTTTAGTGAATCATCAGTAAATTAATAGTAAATCAATTATAACCTTTTAATAAATCATCAATAACTTAGTGGTAAATCACCAACAATTTAATAGAAATTATTCATAACTTAATGACAAATCATTGTTAATTTAGTAGTAAATCATTAATAATTTAGTAGTAAATCATTGATAATTTAATAATAAATAACTGATAACTTAATTGTTAATTATTTATGACTTTTTTTATACTTAAAGTTGCCAAGAATTGAACCATAATTACTAGCCAAAATGAAGTCAAAACTTTCATTATAACGGTTAGGATAAACCTCCCATAAACTTATTCAACAAAAAATTAGTGAAAAAATATATAAAAAAAAATGAATGAAATAATAATGTTATCCTATAAAAAGAAAATTATCTCCTATATTATTAGTAGACTTTTTAAATTCCATGTTTCATGGTTGCAAATGCATAATAACATATTAGTAAATAAATGATAGATTAATAAAAAAACATGAGCTAAATTAATAGTAAATGATTCATAACATAATAATAAATTAATAATAACTTAATAGTAAATAGTTTCGATTTAGTAGTAGTTAATTGATAAACTTAATAGTAAATCATAAATAACTTAGTAATGAATCAATGATAATTTAACAAATAATCAATAAAAACTTAAAAATATAATAATATAAATAAGTAGTAGTTAATAATCAATAATTCAATAGTTAAATAACTTAATAGTAAATTATATATAGTTTAATATAAATTAGTGATAACTTGATAATGAATTATAGTTAATTTAGTAATAAATCTATAATGATTTTGTAGTAAATAATCAAAAATTAAATAGTAAATCAATAACAACATAATAGTAAATGTATAATAATATAATAGTAAATCATTAATAATTTAGATGTAAATTATTGATAACTTACTAGTAAATCACTAATAATTTAGTTGTAAATCAATGATAATTAAGTATTAAATTAGTTAATCTTTGATAATTTTATAGTAAATCATCAATAAATTAATGGTAAATTGGTTATAACTTTATAGCAAATTATTAGTAACTTAGTAGTAAACATCAACAATTTAGTAATAAATCATTCGTAACTTAGTAGTAAATCATTCATAAATTAGTTGTAAATCGATGCTAATTTAGTAGTAAATCATTAAAATTTAGCATATATCATTGATAGTTTAGTAGTAAATCACTTTTAACAAAATAATAAATCAGTGATAACTTAATTGTTAATCATTAATAGATTTTGTTATACTTAAAGTTGTCAAGAATTGAATCTTGGTTAATAGCATAAATGAAGTTATAAATTTCATCTTGGGAGATTAGGATAAAACTACACAAAATTGTTCAAAAAAAAATAGTGAAAAAATTCTAAATTTGAATAAAACAATAATGTTATTATATAAAAAGAAAATTATCCTATATTAGAATTGAATCCACACTTTCTTACGAGAATCCATTGTTAAATATGATAATACAAATTTTATTAATGATTACTAAAAATATATCTTAAGTTATAAAAAGGTTACTAAAATTACATCAAGAGGTTACCAAAATTTTATAAATGGTTACAAAAATTATATTATAAGTTATCAACATAATATCGAAAGTTACCAAAATTGTAATGAAGGTTGTTAAAATTTTACAAAAGTTATCAAAATCAAAATTATATCAAAAGTTATTAAATTTTACTTATATTGTACCAAAGTCATAATTAAATTATTATTATTTATCATTATTATCATAGGGGGGAGAATGAAGTTTGACAACATCAAGCTACCCCTCATGAGAAGAGGTGTTCATAATTCGATTTTAATTGAATTAACCGACTGAACTGATTTAATTTGGTTAATAGGTCAACCACAAATTAATTTCAATCAGTTAACAAAAATTATTTTAGAGAAATTTCAGTTTTCAGTTAATTCGATTTGAAAACCGAATTAAATGAAATTTTAACTGAAATATTATAAAACCTTTATAAAACTAAAAATATATGAATTTGTCCATTTTATTTCAAGTTATTAGAGTTTTTAACTTAATGTTTTGGTATTTGAATATTTTGTTGGATGATTTTATTTAATTTGTTTCACATATGAGAAAATAAGAATTTAAAATATGATTCAATTTAATGTATTTTATTATTCGGTTAACCAAAAAATAAATCAAATCAACTAAATTAATTTTGGTCGGTTAATTTTTAAATTTTTTAATTTGGTCGCTTAATTTTTGAAATTAAGAAATTTTATTCAATTACTAAAATAAAATAACATAATCTGGTTAATTCAATTTTGAGTAATTTGATTTGAAATTAACCGAATTGACCAGATGAATACCAAGAGCAGCTTTTTGGCTAGAAAATATGAACAAAAATTTGCTTCTGTATACGCATGAGAAAGAGAGCAAACCCATAGTCCATGTAAAAGTTGTTTACATTCATATATCACATGAAAGAAAGAATCTTATCTTGAAGAGATTGCATAATTTTCAGGAAAGCTAAAAGAGAATCTGATTAGACCAAAATTTTCAAGTAACCATAATGCCATACAAGTGAAGACCAATAAAAAAACATAAATTTATGCTTTCATTATAGAACCCCAACCAAACCTTCTTGTAAAGCCACACAACCAGTAACCATTACAAAATTCAAGCTAAACATACGAGAACCAAAGAAAATGGTGAACAAAAAATTCAAAAGTAGACAAGTGTTGTGATCGTTAAGCTCCAAATTTACCCAACCCGTCAATGGAATTTTGTTCTAATATATATAGTCTGTCCAATGATCTTTTGCCTTCTAATCCATAATTTTTTGGGCAATCTAAACCAGTCGTTCTCGGTAAATAACATCGAACAATTCGTGTTGTTGAGTTGTAAAACTTGCCATTTCTTCACCAATTTGGATTGAAATAATACCTCTAAATAAAAAGAAACAAACAAATTGGGATCTCAACATGTAATAATTAAGTTAAATATAGATTAGGATGGCCTCTTTGTAGAAAAAAATTAATAATTTAGTAAATAAAATTTTGTGATTAAAGTCATCAAATTCACGTCTTCCCCAATTTTTTTTTCTTTGCTATAAATAAGGTTGTCATTCTTATAATTAAGCAAGCCAAGAGAAATTGTAGAGTTTCAAAAGAGAAGAAATGCCCAAATCCAACAGCAATGCGGTGATGTATCTTAACTGTGTTCTTTTTTTGCTCTCTATTCTTCACATCATGAACATGGCTGAAAGTAGCCTATTCAAATGTAAGTTTTTGGATTCACAATTTTATATGTTTCTTACAATAATAATTGAAGAGTTTCCTGTTACAACCTTAATTGCATTCTGAATCTCCATTGTTTGTATGTAACATATATTGTTAATTTTACTACCAAACTCGATGGAGAAAACACTAATTTAATAATTTTGATATTCAATAATAAGGTCCTCAAAACCTAAATATTGGGTCATATATTCGATTATAAGGTCTTCAAACTTAAATATCGGGTCATGTATCCTAGAAAAAATAAATAAGAAAGGAGGAATAATAGAAAAGAATTTTGACTTTAAGGTGTGAAGAACACTTTTTTAAAGGCAATTATGCTTTTAGGATATAACAAAGCCTCAAACTTTCTAATCAGAAGTAATAAAAATGATTATACTGAAGATTTATTTATAATGAATGAATAGACATAAACTTCTATTTACATGGTTATGACCTTTTGTATAATCATGACCTTTTGTATAATCATGACCTTTATGAATAACAATCTATTTATATTCAAATAGTTATGACCATTTGTCATATGATAATTATTTCTGTCCAAACATAATTATTTTAAATATGAATAAAATTAATACAAAAATTAATCTTATTCATCAATAATTAAATCTTTCTATCCAATATGAGATACACCACATTCTAAACTACTAACAATCCCCTACTAGTTTGGAATGTTGGTGGTTAATTTTTACCTTTCACACAAATAAATATTATGAATACAAGAAGATATCTCTTGATTTAAACCTCTAATTAGCGTATATCTTAGAATTCTAAGAAAGTTGATGGTGTCCGCAGATTAAACCTCAACTTCTAGTGTTAGAATTAAAAATATAACACACATAATACTTATTTATTCTTCTATTAGAGGTTTATAACCGCTTTTAGCACTATTATGGTCATGTGCTTATCCTACTTATAAACATTTACAAGAGAGACCTCAATTCTTCTTGTTGAAGTAGCACCACTTTTATGTTTATATAGGTAGAGTTTTCATTATGTCTCCATTGCTTTAGACATTTAAAACTCTATTAAGAGCATAAAACTCATCATTCCCATGATGGATCACACTAGTTTCTAAAATTTGAATGAATTTTACTAGTGTTTAATAGACACCTAACAATGACTTGTTTTTACCCATTAAACTTTGTAATTAGAGGTTACCAATTCAAAGTTGGGTTCCCATTATTGGTGTCTAATAGTAAGGTTTTAAATCCATTCTACTTGTAGTACTACTAACCAAATATTTTGGAATGCAATTTCTCTTATGATAATTACCTTCACTTGAGATTGAATCTCTAATATAATCACTTCAAGCTAATATGTCCAAACTTTTTCATTTTGCATATCATTTATATGCTCTAGATATTGTTGCCTCATTCTTATCATTTTAAGAAATAGTTGGTTTGGGTTGTGGCCACAACTCTATACTCATAACTTTCAACCATTCTATTTCCATACTTTTATGCATCTTTAATACAATTATACTTCTAGTACAATTGGAAAAACTCAATAAATAAACCAAACCATTTTAGTCCTTTTAATATTTTTTTAAGGATATTTTTATGACTTTACTTTAATAAATATTTAAACTTATTAACTTGTATAATTTGCTCATAAAATTATACTAAAATCTTACAATACTATGGTGGTAATTTTTATTTCTTTTGATTCTTATCACCCCCACCATGTGCAAGTATGCATTCTTTTATTAAAGGATATCTCATGCAATTATCAAGATATCATATATACTTAATCAAGTTTCCATTTCATTTATCTTTTCACTACTTAGTGGTTTTTTTTTTTAAGTAGGAGGCCTCCAAATCCACACTTAATGAAAGATAATTAGCTGATATATTAATATTTTAATAAAAGTTCCAAAACTTTTTTATTTTAACTCAATATAAAAGTTTATATCAATAAGCAAATTTCAAATATAATCATGCTTCTATAGTCTTCTTTTAAGATTTTTATGTCAATTCATAAATATTTATATGAATCTATTTCATCATAGACACTATTAATAATTTTTTTTATTAACATGAACAAAACCATTTCATCACCCAAATGGATCAAATAGCATTCTTTTTGCTATTATAAAAGTTTTCAAATTCATAAAATCTTTGAATCATTCATGGTTTCCAAAGTAAATATGCTTTGAAATTTTCATTATATAAAATCATAGATGATAAATCATTTGTACAATCCATGAAGTAGACGATATACATAACAAAAATTACCACAACGTGATCAAGATTATGGGTCAATTTTGGCTTATGGCTATTCTAAGCCAACCATAATAATCCATCTCATACTTACAAATCATGTAGATTTGGCTATTAAAATTATTTCATTTATAATGATGGCTTTTAGTGAAAACCAACTATCTCAAATGCTATCATGAGTTTTCAATGCATATAGTAATTGCCCAACGGCTAATTCCAAGTTCATGATTCTTGAAACCTCTAAACTTGATTTCAAAATTTTATGAGAACTTTATTTTTTCATCATTGTGTAACCTATATATGTCTGTTATTTACCACTTTTAATTGGTCATAACATTTTTTAATATATAATAAATTCAAACTTTATTCATAGGACCAATATGCCTATAAACAATAAAAGTCCATAGTATATTTAACTACAATTTCAAATACTTTCATAATCATTTTGTGACCAATATATTCAAATCTAGATCTCCAAATCAATGCAAGTCATGAAACATGAATCCATAGAATCATTTCATAAAATAGTATAAATAATAATTACAATATGAGTTCTACTCATATTTCATGCAAAAATTCATGATGAATTTGCATTGGTTAAATCATTGATTGGCTAACTCTAAAGCTTATGGCTAGCTTATGGCTTTTACAAACCAATATTATAATCTAAGCCCATATCATAATATGGTATATAACTAACCACATCTTTGCCATTGTCATGAAACTATTGAAAACCTCAAAAACTTGTTCACCTTTTCATTTTAATAGCCTACAAAAGGCCATTTTTCTGGGTACAAGAAGCAAAAATACATTCATTGTCTTTAACCAATAATGTATTAATTGGATGATGGCATTCTATCTCCATAGTCCATATCTTTTTATATGTATAAGAAAGAAAACTCCATCACATTCAGTTATTTTCGTAATATATGGTGTCATAACGTCTAGATCTGGGAATCTATCGCTAGACATTGACTTTTAGGAGTCGCCACCAATCTTTTTTTATCTAGGTACGATTGGTCACCTAAGGAATCTGTCCTTTCAGGGAACACCTAAGTTTAAGGGTCCCTAAAAGAATAGGTTCAGGTCTACTAACCAGAACAGGATTCGAGAGTTCGGTTACGTGTGAGGAAGGTTATAGCACCCTCACAACGCCCATCAAAAGATGGTACCAGCTTAAATTTGTGTTATCCAATGAGCCTTAAAATTTTACCAAGTAATTAATTATTGAAAATTATTCTCAATTGACTCTAATACTTTTAGCAAAAAATTGAGAAAATTCCCTCACCTCGAGAATATGCAAGAAAAACCACTGTTTCACTTGCAGAGGCTCGATCGTCGGATTATTTAAAGAAAAATCAAAATCAAAATCAAAAAAAAAAAAGAAGAAAAGAAGAAAAGAAGGATTTTTCTTGTGCATGGAAAATTGATACTTTCAACTTTTCCTCAAAAAATGATTTTTTTGAAAATTTATTTTTAAGGAAAATTGATACTTTCAACTTTTCCTCAAAAATTGATTTTTTGGAAATTTATTTTTAAGGAAAATTGATACTTTCAACTTTTCCCCAAAAATATTTTTTGAAAACTTTTATTTTCAAGGAAAATTGATACTTTCAACTTTTTCCCAAAAATATTTTTTGGAAACTTTGATTTTCAAGGAAAATTGATACTTTTAACTTTTCCCCAAAAATATTTTTTTCCCCAAAAATATTTTTTTTATTTTTATTTAAAGAAAATAGAATAATAAAACAAAATAAAAATGAAAATAGATAAAAATAAATAAATAAATAAAATAAAATAAAGTAAAACAAAAATAAAAATAAAAATAAAATAAAGATAAAAAAATATTAAATAAACCTAATCTAATAAATAAAAAGAATAAAAATAAATAAATAAAAACTTAGAGCGGCTCGGAGTACGGCTCGGCTCGGCTCACGGCTTGAGGAGGCAAAACACGCACGGGTCAAGAAGCGGGTCGACGCTCGGGTCGAGTCAGATCTCGACAAAACACGCAGATCCTCTGGGTCACTTAAGGCAAAAACGGTGTCGTTTTGGGAGGGTATATAAGGCTATTTCCTTCATTTTTCAGCAGAAAGCTTCTCCCCTCTCTCTCTCTCTTCCTTTCTTTTTCTCTCGCTTCTCTCTAAAAAGGTCGAAGAACTCCGGTTGAATATTTACCGAATTCTGGAATTTTTCGTCAGAATCTGGGTTTTTCACCGAAAGTTTACCAGAAAGTTGGTTGGTTTCTGAGATCCTTCATCGAAAACTGGGCAATTGGCCGGAAACTTCAAACTTGGCAGAAATTTTTGTCGAAAAATTCAACTTTCGTCGGAAAATTAACCGAAATCTGGAATTTTTCATAAATTTCCAGAAAAAAAATCTCCAAAAATCTTCAAAAAATTTCTGCTAATTCTTAGAACACTTCTAAACATTTTCTTAGCCTTCTATAATTTTTTATCCGCCCTTTTTCTCTCAATCAGTAGCTTTTGCTCACTATTTTTCTGTTCTGTTGCTTCTGTTCCAGAGGGTCCCTTTTATAGGGATTGATCAGAAGAATTTCTGATCAATCTCAATTCCTCTTTGGATCGGGATTCAATCATTGAATCCAACATGGACTCTTCTGATTGAATCCCAATCCAATTTCCAGCCAGATAAATCAAAAAATAAAAGAAAAAAATCAAACGAAAATAAATCAGATAAATCAAAGAAATTAACAGATAAATTAAAATTAAATAACAGATAATACATAAATATTAACAGGAAAAAAAAGAAGGAAGGAAAAAAAAATAATAATAAAAATATATACATATTAATAGATACATAAATACTCAAGAAAATAATAATAATAATAATAATAAAAGAAAAGAAAGAGAAGAAAAAAAATATAAAATAATAATAATAAAAATAAAAATAAAATAGAAATAAAATAAAAATACAAAATACAAAATAAAAATAAAAATAAAATGAAGAGAAAGAAAAAAAAAGAAAAAAAATATATATATAGACTTACCCATTTGGACCAGGCCCAATTGATCCGGGCCTGGACCAAATTGGGTGTCTACATATGGTAAACTGTACCAATATTTTTCATGCCATCACAAAATGGAATTAAACACATGCATGTATTGGTGCCTTTGGAATATTGAATTTACATGTTCTTTTCTAATTTATAAACACGCCTAATTAGACATTAATGAGCATCCTTCAAAATGCTAGTAACTAACAAATGCTTTAATATGCTTTAATTATATCAACATTTGATTTATAAATGACTAACAAAGATAGAATCATACAAATAGCTTGACTCAACTTATTATCTCAATTTTGGTGCCATGATTTAATAATAAAACTAATCTTGTAGCCAAATCTTATTTTATGCATATATTCTCTACTTGCATCTAATTTCTCATGATAAATTTTTTTACCAATTTTTTATTGTTTTCATAGAAATTATGGGACAATTTGCATGTTTTATATATAACAAAGACATGACAATTAAACAATCGGCCATTCCATTAGAACCCAATTTAATTCGTTACTTGATAATAAGTGATAATTCTTTTGGTTGTAGATCAATTCAAGTCTTTCTCTTTTATGTTTTCAAGCTATTTCCCATCTCAGTCTTTATAAGTGTCGATTTTTCAAATAAATATAATACAATTCATTAAACCCAATTGTGGAGTCAATTTCAATATATGCATAAACTTATGCAATGTAATCAATTTTTTTAATAATTGCTGATAAAAAGATTGACTGAATGAGATAAACACATTAACAATTTATTTCATTAGTATGCAAAAAATAAAATACATACCTCTAATGAAGATCTTTATGAAAATTAACATTTTGGTCCATAAAAACATTAATCCTTTAACACCTTGAACCTTCTCTAATATTCATCTCCAAATCATGCCAATTTCTTTTTCTTGTATCTTCCTCATATAAAATATAAATTTCTCATAATTGCCTTTAAATTATTAGAAAAAATAAATAAATAAGAGAAGAGGAATAATAGAAAAGAATTTTGGCTTTAAGGCATGAAGAACTCTTTCTTAAAGGCAATTATGCCTTTAGAATACAATAAAGTCTCAAACTCTCTAATCAAAAGCAGTGAAAATGGTTATACTAAAATATTTATTTAAAATGAATGAACAGATATAAACTTTTATTCAGATGGTAATGACTTTCTGTATAATCATAACCTTTATGAATAACAATCTATTTATATTCAAATAGTTATGATCATTTATCGTATGATAATTATTTTTGTCCAAACATAATTATTTAAAATATGAATAAAATTAATATAAAAATTAATTTTATTCATCAATAATTAAATCTTTCTATCCAACATGGGATAGACCACATTCTAAACTACCAACAATATATCCAATTATAAATATTATAAATCATGTTAATAAGTAATTTTGATATTCCAACCTATCTCACATCCGATTATAAGATGTTTAAAACTTATATTAAATTTGAAAATTTATATATTTATATCGTATTTATTTAGTAGAAAGGTGTAAATTATGAAAATTATGATTTCACATTTGAAAGCTCAACTAGCATTATTTTCAATGGGATCATTTCATGAATTAGTTGTAATTTGTTACTAGTAACTCGAAACTGATGATGATGTTTGCAGTTGGGCATGCAAAGGCCAAAAAGTTGACACCAAATTGTCTCTCGATTTCTGGGGCACAAGATACTTGTTTTAGCATCACTCAAGCGTTCAATTTGACTTCTGATTTCTTCAATGAGATTAATCCAATCTTAATCTGCGACCAAATCTTTGTGGGTCAATGGCTCTGTGTGGATGGTTTTCTGAGGCTAAGATTTGGAAGAAAATTTTGTCCAAATTGGTTTGAAAATAAAGGGTTAGAATAAATTGCTGAAGATCCTGGCAGCTGATCCTTCATTAAAAGTTCTTGGAAGAAACCTTTTTCAATAATGACAATCAAGCTCTGTTTGCTGGAATAAAAATTGCTCCGACGTTGAACAACAAATTTAAAGTTTAGATTCATCTAGTACATAGTACATTATTGACTAAAAGACATACAAGATTTTGATAGCACCCAACCAAAAAACCTACCTTGATAGTTTGCATATTTATATATTAGCAACATATTGTATAAGATATTCATATTTATATTTTTACTTTATCAGATTTTGTATAGGATATTCGTCCTGTTTGTCTAAACTAATTTGGCTTAATTTGCATGTGTGAATTATTGCTCTCGGCGAATGAATGCATTGCTGTTTGCGGAAGCTTTAATTTTCTGTTCTTTTCAGATTTCTTGGCTTGAAATGTTGGTGACACATGGCGTAGTCATTGACAGAATATCCCATTTATTGGTATGTAGCGATAGATTTTGCAATTAACCTCGTAGATTCTACAGCCTCAAGATTCCAAAGGGCGCTTACATCGGAAACAAGAAGGAGAATACTTCATTCATTGCATCATCAAATCGTTTTTTTTTTCTTACTTACCAACAGGACAGCTGAACATGATTCAATTGGATCATCAAACAAACTGTGTCTCTCGGGCTCTCACTCTCTCTGGACTTTTCTACAAAATTTTATTGTTTATTTAAAATGAGTAATCAATATTACCATAGTAACCTTGTTTATTTTTCCTTTTCATCTTCTTAATTTGGATTTATGAGAAGTATTCGATGATCAGACTATCCACTCACCACTCAGTCTGCCCAACCTAACTTGGTTGAATTTAGGGATAGATTTTTATGTTTGAGTCCAGTTTGGTCCGGTTGATTAGATTATTTTATTAATAAATAATATATATATTTATTTTATTTAACTTAAATTTAAAATATATTTTAAAAAAGCAATGTAAATAATATATTATTAATAAACAAATTAGGTCAGCTCATGCTTACCTTGTGAAAAAAGAGGTCTAATAAATCTCGTTCAATTTGATTTATGAATTCTTTTAAGTGACATTTCCATTTGATTTTATTTTTATTATACTTGATTTCATTTAAAAATTGATTAAAATTAATAACGTGAAATTTTTATTTTAATTCTTGACATTAAAAGCTTGAAATCCAAATTAATCAAATTAAAATTATTGATTAATTGAAATTATCTCTAACTTTAATACTTATTCCGTCTTCTGTAATTTTTTATTTTTGAAATTTAAAAGAAAAAAAATCTTACTCGATCAAGATGGGACAATATTCGTCAGGTACAGATCCGATTGTTATTTTCCAATTGTAAATCAATGGTAGGAAAAAATATATAGAAACAATTTACACCTTTTACGAATAAAATTTCAGTTGGGGCAGTACATTGCAAATCCGTCTCTAATGAAAGTTGAAGTCGGCTTAGGTTCAAATCCAAAGGAGGAAAGGACTTGCAACCGTCACTAAATTATATATAAGTACCCACACCGCCAATTCGTTACTATTTATTTCTTTCCAATCCCATTAAGCTTTCTATACTACCAAAAACACACCAAGCAGAAAATTTTGGTTTAGATTCTACCATGAAAATTAGTTGGTTTATCAAAAAGATGGGGCAAAGCAGGTGTTAGGCCAAAAGGCCCCAATCCAAACACGCTAGCGGAAGTAAAATTAGATAATTAATTAATCACACAAAATTTAATAATTTAACGTAGTTCGGTCCAATTGACCTATGTTTATGGATGAAAAAAAAATTCATTAGTTGTAAAGAATTATAAACATATAACTCATATCAATCAACACTCAACAATCAATACCTATAAGCTCTATCAATCTCTTTTAGCCCTATAAAATGTTCTTAACCCAAACAAATATATACTCATATACACCAAACTAGTCGAGCGGATTCTTTCACCTCCTCTCCCGTCCAATCGCCTCTTTATCCTTATGTTCAGAACACAAGAAGTATGAAACAACTCTAAAAAATCTGCCTTACCACCTCACAAACAAAACAAGTACTTTGGTCTAGTTTTTCGAGATGCATGTGAAATCTATATTTCCCTAGAATGGTTCTCTCTCTTAATCTTTTCTAGTCCACTTACAAACATTCACACCATCATACTTATGTAGACCATCTCATTCTCCTCTAGTCCACTCAAATATACACACCCATAAGGACATTAATCTCTTGTAGTCTTATGGGGTGTCTATCCCATAAAACTTTACAATGCTATTACATCTTTTTCTGACACATAACCCTATAGATACTGCATCTATTTATAATTATACAAACTTACCTATTAAAAATCACTTTCCTCTTAAATTCTTCTTTCTACAAGTTTTTTTTTGTTCCAACAATAATATCTAGCCAATCATAATAAATCAAACAACTCCTTATGAGATTTGAATCACTACTCTTAACAACATAATACTTTGAGAAGGTGGAGGCCAAGGCTACAAAACCCTACAAGCCTTCCAAAAGGGTTACGTAAGCCATGTACGTAGGCAAAGAGGGTTTGAGAGGTACGAAGTCCGATCAAAAAGTAATCTTTAACTTCCAATGTTCAAGGAAACTATTAATGCAATCCAAGATCAGGATGGGTTTTGATACCAAAGATTAACGAACAATCATGATTTCATGGCAATTCTGAGATCTTCGATTAATTGTTGAAGATTGCCAAACATTTTTAATGGACTTTGAATTTTGATTCCTTTTTATTAGATTCGCAAACATTAATTTAACAAAAATTCAATGTAACAAGTAAATTTCTAGTCAATTTTCCAAAAATTAGTTTCCATGAGATAATTATTTATTCATAAAATATACTTCATTTATCTTTTTTATTTTTATTATTTATTCTTAAAATATATTTCATTTATATTTTTTTATTTTTGGGTTCTTTTTTGTTGCATGCTATTTCATTATCAGAACCTAGTGGCTAATAATTAATTAAATTAATTAGACTTTTTTCCTCCAAATTAATTAGAATAAGAAGATCTCTTTTACTGACAAATTTTCAATTATATTACTTGAAACTTCAGGTAAACCCCAATGCTTTTTTAATAGTACTTTAAATAAATTTAACTTGGAACTGAGTTCTATCTCTCACATTCCACGTCTGTTTTCTTTGTGATAGATTTGATACATTCTGCATCTTAATTTTCAGCGAGATTCTCAATCACTAGATCAAGAATTATATCAACAAAATCGATCAAATTAACAAATTGAAACCTGCTTAAATTCGGCCAAATATAATCTTCTAATTAGCCATGGCCTGCAGCAGATCATAGTTAGGCCTGCCCCATGATAACATTCTAATAATTTGTCTTATACATTAAGTTGTATGACTCACCATGTTTTTCACAAAATTGGATTAACATAACGGAATCCCAAAACACAAGAGGACGGCCTTAGCTTCTTGTAGTGAAAAAATTACTATAAAAATTATCACTTCAGTCTAGCTGGATGGTCTCCCCTGTAAGTATGTATGTGCTTAAAATGTTAATCATTCCAATCACACATATATAATTAGAGAGTTCCAATTTTGAGTCAAAGGAGAAAATAAAGCTATGGCCAACTCTAACAGCAAGGCAGCAGCAATATTGGTTAACTTAACCCTATTGCTCTCTCTTCTTCTCATCTTCAACATGGCAGAGAGCAGATTCTTTGGCAGTACGTGGATTAATTAGATTCAATTCAAGCAACATTCTAGCCTTTTTTTTTTTGTTTTATATTTAAGATCTTCAAAAATTGAACTATGAACACTAAAATTTTAGCATTATGATTGTCTCATTTTTATGCGGTTGGGTTTGAAAAGGGAAAAAAAAATCATCGACCCCAGTTTGTGTGAAGGCGTTTGGTGCAAGGGACGGTGACACTTGCTTTAGCATTTCTCAAGCCTTCAATCTGACTTTAGATTTCTTTAAGGAGATCAATCCAACATTAACTGTGACGATATCTTTGTTTGTCAATGGCTCTGCGTGGATGGCTTCCTCATTTGAGTTTGATTTTTGAAGAACAAACCGTTTTTAAAGCAATATTGCCTAATAAGTAATTACATATTGTATGAATAAAATTTGAATTATGAAGATCTTTTCCATTAAATTTTGTACGAATAAAGTTTGAATTATGAAGATCTCTTCCATTATATATGTTTCTCATAATTTTATTTATATGGAAGTAATTAATTATAACCTTTGTTCCATTGATTTTCATAAATAAAGAATATAAGAACAATAAATGTTATAACATATAAATTCGAAAACTCAATCATTAAACATAAAAAAATAACAGTAATCCCAAAAATTCATGAAAGAAATTGGAGTAATCACAATTTATATCGAATCATCTTCAAATGATTCCAAACAAAATTGGATGTTTATAATAAATATTAGCATTTGCATTCAATATTGCATTGCATTGTATTGCTTTTCCTTTAAAAAATTAATTACCTTTTTTTATTTAACCCTTCATTTAGAGAAAGGGTTTTGATTTGTAGGGCTCTATATAGTTTGGGGCAATATTCCTTTTATTTTGATGAAATTCAATTGCCTTGTCATGGAATTTATATTTTCATATAGAGAAAGTATGCATTCTTTTATTAAAGAATATCTCATTCAATTATCAAGATATCATATATACTTAATAAGTTGTCATTTCATTTATCTTTTTACTATTTGGTGGTTTTTTTTTCTATAGTAAAAGGCATCCAAATCCACCCTTAGTGAAAGATAATTTGCTGATATCTTAATATTTCAATAAAAATCTCGAAACTTTTATATTTTAACTCAATATAAGAGTTTACATCAATAAGCAGATTTTAAATATAATCATACTTCTATAATCTCCTTTTAAGACTTTTATGTCAATTCATAAATATTTATATGAATCTATTTCATCATGGACACTATTAATAATTTTTTATTACCATTAACAAAACAATTTTCATCACCCAAATGGATCAAATAGCATTCTTTTTGCTATTGTAAAAGTTTCAAATGCACAAGATTTTTGAATTACTCATGGCTTCCAAAGTAAATATACTTTGAAAGTTTCACTATATAAAACTATAGATGATAAATCATTTGTACAATCCATTAAGTAGACCATATACATAACAAAAATTACCACAAATGTGTCAAAGATTGTGGCATCAATTTTGGCTTATAGCCATTCTAAGCCAACCATAATAATCCACCTCATACCTATAAATCATATAGATTTGGCTATTGAAATCATCTCATTTATAATGATAGCTTTTAGTGAAAACCAACTATCTCAAATGTTATCATGAGTTTTCAATGCATATAGTAATTGCCCAATGACCAATTCCAAATTCATGATTATTGAAACCCCTAAACTTGATTTCAAAATTTTATGAGAACTTTATTTCTCCACCATTGTGTAGCCTATATATCTATGTTATTTATCACTTTTAATTGGTCATAATATTTTTTAAAATATAACAAATTCAAATTTTACTCGTAGGACCAATATGCCTATAAACAATAAGAGTCCATAGTATATTTAACTCCAATTTCAAATACTTTCACAATTATTTTGCAACCAATATGTTCATATCTAGATCACCATATCAATGCAAGTCATGAAACATGAATCTGAAGAGTCATTTTCATAAAATAGTATAAACAATAATTATAATATGAGTTCTACTGATATTTCATGCAAAAATTCATGATGAATTTTCATTGGTTAAATTATTAATTGGTTAACTCTAAGGCTTATGGCTTTCACAAACGAATATTATTGTCTAAGCTCATATGTTAATATGGTTTATAACCCGCCACATTCTTGCCATTATCATGAAACTATTGAAAAGATCGAAAACTTATTCACTTTTCATTTTAACAGCCCACAAAAGGTCATTTTTCAGGGTACAAGAAGCAAAAATGCATTCATTGTCTTTAACCAATAATGTATTAATTGGATGATGGCATTCTATCTCTATAGTCCATATCTTTCTTATATGTATAAGAAAAAAATTTCATTCCATTTAGTTAATTTTCGTAATAATGACAAATTGTATAAATGTTCTATATGCCATCACAAAATAAAATTAAAAACATACATGCATTGGTGCCTTTGGAACATTGAATTTGCATGTTCTTTTCTAATTTATAAACATGCCTAATTAAACATTGATGGGTATCTTTCAAAATGCTAGTAACCGACAAATGCTTCAATATTTTATAATGACATGCCTTTTCGTTTAATCAATATCCCATATGTGAAAAGCAAAAATGTCTTTTTGTAACCATTTACTAACTCTTTGATGGCTATTTATGATTTTCACTTTGTGATTGTTCATAATAAAATTTTATTTTGTAAAATCACTTCTAGTGTAATATACCTAGCAGGCAAAATACATGTCACATTGCCCATATTTCTAATAATAACAATTATTTGGTTTACTATCTACCAATTAATCCATGAAATACCATATCTTAATAATAATTATTCACATATATCAATTTAATTTTAATTGGTTTTTGTGAAAATTGAACATTATCAACATTTTATTTATAAATGACCAATAAAGATAAAATCATACAAATAGCTTGCCTCAACTTATTATCTCAATTTTGATGCCATGATTTAATAATAAAACTAATATTGTAGTCAAATCTAATTTTTTGCATATATCCTCTACTTGCATCTAATTTCTCATGGTAAACTCCTTTACCCATTTCTGATTGTTTTCATAGAAATCATGGGACAATTTATTTGTTCTATATATAACCAATACATGATAGATAATTAAACAATCGACCATTCCATTAGAACCTAATTTAATTCGTTACTTGATAACAAGTGATAATTATTTTGGTCGTAAATCAATTCATGTCTTTCTCTTTTATGTTTTCAGGCTATTTCCCATCCTAGTCTTTATAAGTATCAATTTTTCAAATAAATATAATACAATTCATTAAATCTAATTGTGGAGTCAGTTTCAGTATATGCATAAACTTATGCAATGTAATCAATATTTTGCATATTATGTTTTGACTTTACACTCTATTGAAATAAATTGTTAACGTATTTATCTCATTCAATCAATCATTTTAGCAACAAGTATATAAAAAATAAAATACATACCTCTAATGAAGATCTTCATAAAAATTAATATTTTAGGCCATAGAAACATTAACCCTTTGACACCTTGAACCTTCTCTAATATTGATCTCCAAATCATGTCAATTTCTTTTCCTTGTATCTTCTTCATGCGAAATATAAATTTCTCATAATTGCCTTTAAATTGTTAGAAAAAATAAATAAGAAAAGAGAAATAATAGAAAAGAATTTTAGCTTTGAAATGTGAAGAACACTTTTTTAAAGATAATTATGCCTTTAGGATACAAAAAAACCTTAAACTCTCCAATCCAAACCAGTGAAAATGGTTATACTGAAATATTTATTTATAATGAATGAACAAACATAAACTTTTATTAGTTGGTTATGACCTTCTATATAATCATGACCTTTATAAATAATAATTTATTTATATTCAAATAGTTATAACCATTTGTCATATGATAATTGTTTCTGTTTAAACATAATTATTTAAAATATAAATAAAATTAATACTAAAATTAATTTTATTCATCAATAATTAAATCTTTCTATCCAATATGAGATGCACCACATTCTAAACTACCAACATTGCATTCTTTACTTCTTTGGTGTTTCGGCCAAGCCAGCATCGGCATCCAGCAGTCCTATCGATCCTCAATTTACTCTATTTCTTCAACTTGGTGAAAACCCAGGAAGATTTATTTTCTTCTTTGTTGAAAAGATTCCAAGGCTCTTTGTTTTCTCCATAAATCTCACCCTCAATCAAAATATTACAAGATAATGGCTTTATATTGATGATTGGTCGAAAGTAGTAGACAAAAATCTCTTCTTTGGTGGGTAGAAATCAGAAGCCGCAAGGTGTTGAAAACTCTGATGAAACGATTAAAATGGTTATATATAGATTTAGATGCGTCGGTCTCAAGTATTTTAGTCCAAGTGTTTTAGGTTGTTCATTTTTTTTTTTTTTTTGCCGCTTGATAATTTGCCCATATATAAATATAATTTAGTTTTTTTCTATGCCCAAGTAATGTATACTTGGAATAATAAAAATAGACTTACTGCCTCGAATATATTTATAAAAAAAAATTAAAAAAAGTTTTCTTGATCAATAAGAAAATCATATATAATATGTTGATCACATTAGCTCAAGAGAATTAAATATCAAAATAACTTTGAAAAATCAAAAAAGTATACAGATCATATTGAACGTTTTCTAGTGTTTATTGCACAAATGGAAGTACTAACATCATAACCTATACACAACCAGCAAACGAAGTATAGCTAATCCTAGAAATTATCCTTTGCTCGGCTCATGGCACCCAAGAATTCTTCTTCATTCGCCGTGGTGGAATGTCTAACACCTGCCTGGTTTCCGTACTAGATTATGGCCATTATCTGGGCAGAAATTAGAAGACAATCGAGCTGGGGAGCCTAAGGAAGACAAATCCCGCCAATTTTGCATTATGGAAGGCAAGCTTTATGAGATATGGCATAACTGTTTCAGGCATGCATAATATACTATCATCACAAGTAGAAAATATGTTCTGAGTATCACTAATGTGCTTGAGTACTCTTAGTAGACTATGATTGTAGTTTCACTTTATCATTTGCATACAACCAGGCCTGCATGAATTGTGAACGTTAGGGGTTTGAGTCTCAGCTGCTTTTGTGATTTCACGCCATTGAGATACTAAATAAGTTAATATTACATAAATATTCTTTTTTTTTCTTGTTTTTCTCTTAGGTTTCAGTTTTGCAAAATGAATATATCCCCAGAAACATCCTTAAAGCTCATTGTTAAAATTTTTTTGGTAGTACATGTTTGAGAATTATAATCAACTTCTGATTCAATTTACCCTTTATGTTCTACTTATGCTTGCAACCAAGTTGGCTTTGTTATAGTTTTTCAACCTGATGTAATATTGTTTCCTTAAATATGTTTTAAATATTTTTGCAGTCTACCAAAGAATGGGAGCCTTTTTGGGAGAGTCCATGGGGGCCTGGAAGACCTGGATGACATTGAGTGCAGTGCCATGAGTAGTGCATATTAATATGATTGGTATGTTTCTTCTTTCCAGAGACACATGGGCATAGTCACAATGTGCATGGGCAATTTTGAGAATTATAATCAACTTCTGATTCAATTTTTTTGGTGCCCGTAGAGACACATGGCGTAGTCATTGACAGAATATCCCATTTATTGGTATGTAGCGATAGATTTTGTAATTTCTTTTCCTTGTATTGAAATTAACCACATATGTTCTACAACCCCAAGACTCCAAAGGGCGCCCATATTGGAAACAAGATGGAGAATACTTCACCAATTGGATCATCAAATTTTTTTTTTTGTTATTATTTTTTTTTAACTTTACCAACAGGACAGCTGGACATGATTAATTCAATTGGATCATCAAACAAACTGTCTCTCGGACTCTTCACTCTCTCTGGACTTTTCTGCAAAATTTTATTGTTTATTTAAAAATGAGTAATCAATATTACCATAGTACCCTTGTTTATTTTTCCTTTTCATCTTCTTAATTTGGATTTATGAGAAGTGTTCAATTATTTTTATCTAGATTTGATTTGATTTCTTTGTATATTAGATCCAAACGTTAATTTAATAAAATTCATGTAATAATGTAAATTTTAAGTCAATTTTCCAAACATTTAGTTCCATTGAGATAATTATTTATATTAATAAAATATATTTCATCTATCTTTTATGATCTTAGGGTTCTTTCTTGTTGTATGCTATTTCTGAACCCAATAGCTAATAATTAATTAAATTAATTAGATTTGTTATTATAACATATAAATCTATAAATCTACTGTTAGACATAATTTAAAGAATTGCCACTAACCTTTTTTTATTTAGTTGAAATTGGGCACTTGAGTGAATCTATCCTCTCAAGAATTTCTTAAATTTCACTAAGAGTTCCTAAAAAAATAGGTTTGATATGCATTTTAGAACTAAATTCAAGAGTTTAATTAGTGTGAAAAAGATTATAAGCACATCCACAACACCTATCTTAAAATGGTACCATTTAATTTTAAATTATCTTAACAATCATCTTGGCTCTAATAGTCTTTTATTAAATTTTAATATTTAGATATTGGAAATAACTTCAAAGATTTCTCCATCATCTGGTAGAATCTTTAAAAATACTTACCGTAAAAGAACCTCATTTATTTTCTTGAAAAGATTCTATCATTCAAAAAAAGCCTAATCAATTAAGTTTTGTTTTATCCAAAGTATATCTAATTCTTCTATTATTTTAGCCTAAATTAAAAATATTTTCTCACTTAGAAATTTTTAAATTTTTCAACATTTGGGCCAAATTTAGAATTCCTAGAATTCAAACTCCTATTATTGAAGTTTACTTGTTATTTGTTTCTCAACTTTTAGAATGAAAACAAAATGACAATTATTGTTTCAAATCTCTTTCATATTTTTCCACCATTTGGATTGAATTTGAAAAAGATTTTTACTTAGAAGTCCCCCCCAGAAATTAACCATTTGTGATTTTCTTGGAATTTCATCATTGCATAATTGTCATAAAAATAAGAATAACAATAAAGATAAAATAAAAATAAAAATTAAATTTTAATAAAGATAAATGAATAGAATAAAGATAAATACAAAGATAAGATGAAATAAAAATAAAGATAAAATAATTAAAAATATATATAAGAAAATGAGATAAAAAATGGACCTTTGGGGTCTGAAACTAAATCGAATCCGATTGATTTAGATTCCAGACTAAATGAAATGTCTACATTTTTTTCCTCCAATTTAATTAGACTAAGAAGATTCTTTCTACTGAAAAAATTTCAATTGTATTACTTGAAATTTCGGATAAATCCTAAAGCTTTTTTAATAGTAATTTAAATAGATCTAATCTGGAGTCGAGGTTCTACTTCTGACATTCCATGTTTGTTTTCTTTGTGATAGATCTAACACGTTCTGCATCTTAATTTTCAGCGAGATTCTCAATCACTAGATCAAAAATTAGATCAACAATCAAATTAACAAATTAAAAGCTGCTTAAACAAATATGTTCTTCTAATTAGCCATGGCCTGCAGCAGATCATACTTAGGCCTGCCCCGTGACAACATTCCAATAATTTTTCTTATACTTTAAGTTGTATGACTCGCCTTGTTTTTCACAAATTTGGATTAACATAACAGAATTCCAAAACACAAGAGGACGGCCATAGCTTCTTGTAGAGAAAAAATTACTATAAAAATTATCACTTCTGGTCTTATAATTTGTTTTCTTACTGGATGGTTTCCCCTATAAGTATGTATGTGCTTAAAATGTTAATCATTCCAATCGCTCAAATATAATTAGAGAGTTCCAATTGTGAGTCAAAAGAGAAAATAAAGCTATGGCCAACTCTAACAGCAAGGCAGCAGCAATGTTGGTTAACTTAACCCTATTGCTCTCTCTTCTTCTCATCTTCAACATGGCAGAGAGCAGATTCTTTGGCAGTACGTTGGTTAATTAGTTTCAATTCAAACAACATTCTAACCTTTTTTTTTTTTTTTTTATGTAAGATCTTCGATCACTAAAATTAAAAGTACAGTATCTATCCATAAACCGTACGACTGTTTGGCTTAGCTTTTTTTCTTATGATAAATCAAATAATTTGATAAAATTCAACGAATTCGTTTAGTTAGTAACGAGAGGAGCTTCTTTTCTCATCAATCAGGGTTTAATTTTTGTGAAAAGCACTTCCAAAATAAAATCTTGAATAGATTAAGTTGATGTAGAGAAGTACATGACTAAGATCGTTTGAGCACCTTCACTATATTTAAAAAATCATTTGGAATAATTTTTTGTTTTTGATAAATATATTTTAACATTATGATTGTCTCGTTTTTGTGCAGTCGGGTTTGAAAAGGGAAAAAAATCATCGAACCCACTTTGTGAGAAGGTGTTTGGTGCAAGGGACGGTGACACTTGCTTTAGCATTTCTCAAGCTTTCAATCTGACTGTAGATTTCTTTAAGGTGATCAATCCAAACATTAACTGTGACGATATCTTTGTTGGTCAATGGCTCTGCGTGGATGGCTTCCTCATTTGAGTTTGATTTTTGAAGAACAAACCTTTTTCAAAGCAATATTGTCTAATAAGTAATTAAATATTGTACGAATAAAGTTTGAATTATGAAGATCTTTTCCATTAAATATTGTACGAATAAAGTTTGAATTATGAAGATCTCTTCCATTATATATGTTTCGCACAATTTTATTTCTATGGAAGTAATTAATTATAACCTTTGTTCCATTGATTTCCTTAAATAAATATAAGAACAATAAATATTGTAACATCTAAATCCGAAAGTTGATGACAAACAGAAGAAAATCAAATTAATCCCAAATATTCATTTAAAAAAAAGCGGAACTAATTACAATTTAGATCGAATCATCTTCAAATAATCCCAAATAAATTTGGATGTTTATAAAAAATATTAGCATTTACTTTCAATATTACATTGCATTGTATTGCTTTTCTTTCTAAAAATTTATTACTTTTTTTTTATTTTACTTTTTTATTTTACCCTTCACAAGAGAAAGGGTATTGATCGCAGGGCTATATATATAGTTTGGGGCAATATTCCTTTTATATTGATGAAGTTATTCTTTTCAATTGCCTGGTCATGGAATTTGAACCAAAATAAAAGTTTCGTTCGGATTATAGAATTAAATAAAAGCATATGTCTCCAAGGAGATTTTTTTTTTAAGGAAGAGAGGTAACAAACTGCTTAAAAAACATAGGTTTCGATCTCACAATACCTATAATATCTTCTTACAAATATCTAATAAAAGGAGTGGGTGGAGAATGAAGTTAGACAACATCAAACTCCCCCTCAAGAGCTGCTTTGTGGTCAGAAAATCTGGACAAAAAATTGCTTCTCCATAAACATGAGAAAGACAGCAATGAGCTAACCCAATTTCTATGTAAAAGCTGCTTACATTCATATATATATATATATATATATATATATATATATATATATATATATTGGTTACATAAGGAAGACAAAACTCTAGTACAAGTAAGGAGAAAGAGGGAGGCTTGATTCGAAATCAGGTCCTTTATATTTCTTCAAACGCCTTTAGCCACTAGACCAAAGGCTTGGGGACTGCTTACATTCATATATCACTTGAAAGAGAGAATCTTTATCTTGAAGAGATTGCATAATCTTCCCGAGCAGCTAGAAGAGAATCTGATTAGACCTAAATATTCGTTAAACCATGATCCCATGCAAGTTAAAGACCAATAAAAAAAACAAAAGCATAATTTTATGCTTTCATTATACAACCCCAACCAACCCTCCTTGTGAAGCCACACAACCACAAAATTCAAGATAAACATGCAGAGAACCAAAGAAAACGATGAAGAAAACATTCAAATGTAGAGAAAATGTTTTGATCGTTGAGCTCCAGATTTGACTAACCCGTCAATGGAGTTTTGTTCTAATATATATAGTCTGCCCAATAATCTTTTCCCTTCCAATCCTTAATTTTTTGGGCAATAAAGACCTGCCGTTGTTGGTAAATAACATCGAATAAATCGTATTTTGGAGTTGTAAAGCTCGCCATTTCTTCACCAATTTGGTTTGAAATAATAATTCTAAAAAAAAAAAAGAAAAATATAAAATTGGGGTCTGAAGGACGGACGTCAGCCACTGAGTTCGCAATTTTTTAGGTTTATTAAAAAAAACTCAAAAGTTTTAAAAATTTAAAATTTGCTCCACTAAAAATATTTTTATCAAATTTGCCCCCACTAAATTAAGGCTCATACAAAAAATATTTCATTATTTATCTAATAATTGAACATTGATTCTTTGGGTGTTAAATAATTTCATTATAATATATATTTATATATATTTAAGTTTGTAAAAAAAAAATTACTTTTAGAGAGTGAAATTATTTAATTTCAAAATTTTTTTAGTAATTCATTTAGATTGATTTAAGGTGATCTTATAAGGATAAGGAGACCTAGAGTTTGCATTACTTAAATGGTTTTAACCACTTCTTTAAAAAAAAAAAAAAAAAAAAGAAAAAGAAGTACCATATAAAATGAGAAGTAATAAAATAAAATAAAAATCATTTAGATTTATATCTTCATTTTTCTTTTCATTAGATATAAAAAAAAGAAATTTTTATTCTGCAAATTATAATAAATAAGAAATAAAATATATTTGTTTATTTCAAGTTTAAAAATTTTACAAGTAAAATTTAATTAAATTAATATGTGTGTTTATACTGAAAGCTGATTTATCTAAATAGTGTTTATAATATATTTGTTAAAAATCATATAATTAATTTTAACTATACAAAAATTATTTTTATAGCAAAAATTTTTTGTGTACAGAAAATATGTTATACATCTTGATTTTATTTGTAACTGTTTTCTATTAATTTGTAATTCAATAAAAAAATTTTAAGTTAATTTTAAATTTTTGCCTCCACTAATCAAAAATCCTGAATCTGTCCTTAGGTCTCAACATGTGTAATAATTAAGTTAAAAAGACACTAGGACGGCTACTTTGTAGAAAATAAACTAATAATTTAGTAAAAAAATTTTGTGATTAAAGTCATCTAATTCATGTCTTCCCTTTTTTTTTCTTTTTTTTTTTTGGCTATAAATAGGGCTGCCATTCTTATAATTAAGCAAGACGAGAAACTATAGAGTTTCAAGAGAGAAGAAATGGCCAAGTCGAACAGCAATGCGGCGATGTATCTTGGTTCATTTTTTGCTCTCTCTTCTTCTCATCATCAACATGGCTGAAAGCAGCCTATTCAAATGTAAAAGTTTTTGAATTTACAATTTATATGTTTCTTACAATAATAATTGAACAGTCTCCTGTTACAACATCAATTTCACTCTGAATCTCCATTGTTATTATGTAACACACATTGTTAATTTTACTATTAAAATCAGAGACAACACTAATTTAGTAATTTTGATATCCGATTATAAGGTACTCAAAATTTATATAATTGGATCGTACATGATCATATATCTAGTTAACAAGTAATTTTGATATTCGAACTTATCTCACATCTAATTACAAGGTGTTCAAAATTTATATTAAATCTGACAATTTATATGTTTATATCGTGTATGTTTCATGTAAAAACATGTAAAACACAAATTATCGTTTCACATTTGAAAGCTCAACTAGCATATGCTTTCAATGGGTCCATTTCATGAATTAGATGCAATTTGTTACTAGTAACTTGAAACTGATGATGATATTTGCAGTAAGGCATGCAAAGGCCAAAAGGTGACTTCTGATTTCTTCGATGAGATTAATCAATCTTTGTGGATCAATGGCTCTGCATGGATGGTTTTCTGAGCTAAGATTTCGAAGAAAATTTTGTCAAAATTAGTTTTGAAAATAAAGGCCTAAATAAATTTGCTGAAGATCTTGCAGCTTATCCTTCATTAAAAGTTCTTGGAAAGAACCCTTTTTTTCAATAATGACAATTCAAGCTCTGTTTTGCTGGAAGAAAACTAGCTGATGTTGAACAACAATTAAAGTTTAGATTCATCTAGTACAAAGTACATTATTGACTAAAAGACATACACGATTTTTATAGGTCCAAACACAAACCTGCTTGATAGTTTTTAAAAGAGAGAAAAACTAATTATAGGGGCACAAGCAAGTTTCCTCCACGTAATTCTCATGAAAGATAACAAACTTATAGCCCGGAAAACCGCCACAATTCAAAGCTAAGCGTCCATAACTGATCTGCATTAGCAAAAAAAAAATATTGATGCTCATTAAAATCAATATTGTGTTCTTCCATCACCCTCTGTGATCATATCTTTAAAAGCTCCTCCACTGGGGATCATAGGCAGGACATGCTCTTGATGGGGGACAATTACATCTAACAAGTAAGGTCCAGGAGTGTCCAGCATTTTCTGAATTGCTGCTCTGAGATCTTCCTTCCTTGTCACACGGGCAGCAGGTATTCCGCATGCTTCTGCAAATTTCAACATATTCGGAAATATTTCAGACTCATTGGATGGGTCTCCCAAATATGTATGAGCCCTGTTTGCCTTGTAAAATCGATCCTCCCATTGAACAACCATGCCTAAATGCTGATTATTTAACAATAATATCTTAATGGGTAGATTCTCCACACGGATTGTTGCCAACTCTTGGACGTTCATGATAAAACTTCCATCACCATCAATGTCTACAACAACAGCCCCGGGATTTGCAACAGCAGCTCCAATGGCAGCAGGCAATCCAAATCCCATAGCCCCCAAACCTCCTGATGTCAACCATTGACGAGGTCTCCTATATTTGTAAAACTGAGCAGCCCACATTTGATGCTGACCAACGCCAGTACTTATAATCGCATTCCCACTGGTTAATTCATCAAGAACCTGAATTGCATATTGAGGTGGAATAGCTTCACCGAAGGTCTTGTAATTCAAAGGGTATTTCAGCTTCTGCTCGTTTAACTCCTGCCTCCAAGCTGAATAATCAAGTTTAAGCTTAGCTCCCTTACTCTCCAATATCCTGTTCATCTCCTTCAATGCCAATTTCACATCTGAACAAACAGACACATGAGGCTGCTTATTCTTCCCAATCTCGGCTGAATCAATATCAATATGCACAATCTTGGCCCGGCTGGCAAAAGCCTCAAGTTTTCCTGTCACCCGATCATCAAACCTCACTCCAAAAGCAAGCAACAAATCACTCTTATCCACAGCATAATTAGCATACACAGTTCCATGCATCCCAAGCATTTGTAATGACAACTCATCCGAGCTCGGAAACGTCCCAAGACCCATCAAAGTAGTTGCTACAGGTATCCCAGTAAACTCAACAAACCTCTTCAACTCCTCACTGGAGTTCGAACACCCGCCACCAACATACAACACTGGCTTCTTAGACTCTGAAACCAACCTCACAATCTGCTCCAAATGAGCCTCACCGGGAGCCTTAGGCAACCTAGACATATACCCTGGCAATTTAATAGGCTGGTTCCATTTAGGAACAACAAGCTGCTGCTGTATATCCTTAGGTACATCAATCAAAACGGGACCTGGCCTGCCCGACGTGGCTAAAAAGAAAGCCTCACGAACAATCCTAGGAATATCATCCACATCAAGAACAAGGTAATTATGCTTTGTAATAGACCTTGTTACCTCAACAATAGGAGTCTCTTGGAAAGCATCCGTACCGATCATTCTGCGGGGGACTTGACCTGTGATCGCCACGAGAGGGATACTATCAACCATCGCATCAGCAAGACCACTCACCAAATTAGTTGCCCCAGGGCCAGAAGTTGCAATGCAAACGCCGGGAAGGCCAGAGGAGCGGGCGTATCCCTCCGCTGCAAAGACCCCGCCTTGTTCGTGTCTTGGAAGGACATTTCGGATTATTTTTGAGTGGGTCAAAGCTTGGTGGATCTCCATAGAAGCTCCACCTGGGTAGGCAAACACGTCCTTGACCCCTTCACGTTCCAGGGCTTCCACGAGGATGTCAGCACCTTTTCGGGGCTCATCAGGTGCATAACGAGAAACAGAATCTTTGGAAGGGGCAGTAAGTGGGGAAACAGTGGCGGCAGAGGTCGCAGTAGCAGTCGCCATTGTCGATGACAAGCTTGTGGCGAGCCTTCCTTTGGATGTGTTTAGCTAGAGAAAGAGAGAGTGGGAAGAATATTGTGACTGGGACTCCCTTTTAACTTTGAGTTTTACCAATATTACTCTTTTGCCCTTGTTGTTCCATTTGCTTGATTGGCTTTATTGTCGCAGGTCAAAAGAATTGGAAAATTGCAAATGCAAAAACAGATGAATATAGCGTATGAATAAATGATTAATAACTGAAAATGTGAGTTTATTTTTTTTTTTGAAAAGTTTTCCGTTCACATTAACGATGATCAACCACTTTAATATTGTTTTTTTATCTAAAAATTATTTTTAAAAAATTATAATTTAAAAATAAAAAAATTACATATATTAAAATTTAAATATAAAATATGTTAGATATTATTTTTTAAAAAAATTATTTATAAATAAATTGAATTAAATTTTAAATTTAAAAAAAAAAAATTTTGATTGGCACAACGACTACTCATAATAAATTCATACTTAGAATTATAATTTCTTCAATGAAAAAGTATTCCTTAAAACCACATAGATTTAATAGCATTCCAATTAAAAAATGATATTTTATTTTTATTTTCTTAAATTATGCAAAAATATATTGAATTATTAATTGATTTGTCTTTCATATACTCTTTCATCTTTTTTTTTTTTGTCCATTTTTTCCACCAGTATGTGTTTCTTCTTTTCTTATCAAATCTAAAGCTTTTATTTTTCATATATTTCTTAAAACTAATACCTCTTTATCAACAAAGATTTTTAAAATTATTTAACATTTAATTTTAAGTTACACGCCAAGTCAATGCTATTGTATACTTTGAGGGAATATGAACAATCTTGTAGTTACCCATAAGGGGTTAGCTTAGTTAGTTAAAAAAAAAAAAAAAAAAAACTCACTTTTCTTGTTAATTCAAATTTAATTTTTGTGAACAATCAATACCTATTTTTATACATTCAATTGAATAAAAATAAATATATGAAGGCTTAATTGCAATAAACAATAAAACTTAAATAATTATTTAATTTTTGTATAAGAGTTTTTCTATACTTAAGCCTTTATCAAACAAACCATATATTATTTAACCTTTTTTAAGATTGGAATAATAAATATGTTATTCTTGTCGTTTGTTCTTTTATGCATAAAACAATAAAGTATGTGGTAAAATAGACTATTTTAAAAGATTATGTGGTAAGATTGTTATTTGTATATTATAAAGTTAAGCAAGAATTTAGGTTTAGATGCCTACCCATCCCTTATCCTGATTAGCAAGTCAATTTTATTGCATTTGTCCCAATCGTTATCCCTAGAAACCTATTATACTCTAAATCTTTGATTAATTATAAAAATTATATGTTATAATTTGTATTTATATGAAAAGTATGAAATATGTATTTTTATTTTTATTAAATCTATATATAATTTTTATCAATAATAATAAATTTTAATTTAATTTAACATTGCTGTTACAGTTTTAAAAAAATTGAATTGGAATAAATATAGTTTTTTTTAAGTGTATTTGAAAATTTATTTTATAAAAATAAATAAATAAATAAACAAAATTTCTTCGACCTCATAAATTTCAACATTCAATTCTCAATTTTGGCTATGAGTATTATAAAATAAATAAAAATTAGAATCATTATCAAATAATTATACATGTGATATAATAATTGCTACGAGTAATATAAAAAATTAATAAAAATAATATAATCAAATCAACATATATATTTTAATAAAAATTCAACATAAATTTAAATCAAACTCATGTAAAAAAAAAAAAAAAACCTTAATCATGAAATCTAAAGATTTTAAAGCTTTTTTCTTACCATTGAAATAAGATCTCATTGTTTCAATTTTGATTATTGTATAATATTGAACATTGATGAAAGTCTTAACAGTTACTCAACTTTCTAATGCGTACTAGTTAGGTTAAGATTTAAGAAGGGATATATATAGTAATTAGTAGAGTGGTCTCAACATGCCAAAAAAGAATAAAGAAAATTTTATTTTTTAAAATTATTGCTACATCTATTATTTTTGAAAATATTTTATTGCTATTTTTCCTAATAAACATATTATTTTCGTTTTTTATAATTAATTAAGGCTATGACCATTTAATTTAGTTTCATTTTAGTATAGCTAGGCATACTTATGTAGATGATCTTTATTCTTTTTACATAATAAACCTATGTAGAAGTTCACTTATTTTGTATAATTTAGATGTCATAGATATATTTTTAAGTAAATTTTTATTCAAAACTCATTAATACCAATGCAATGCACTAAAAAAAACTTCTTTTCTTATTAAATCCAGGCTAACTCAATCGCAATATTAAAATTAAGAAACAAGATTTTTTCTACTAAATTTGCTTGGTTTTTGCTTAATCTCCAAGTAAATGGTTTGAGATCCAAGCCAAATTGCTTAGCTTTTATTATGATTATTATTATTATTATTATTATTATTATTATTATTATTATTATTAAGAAAAATGACAGAATTTGAATTCGTTCTTTGAATAAAAATATAAATTTATTATTGAATCAAATATTAAGAAACATTTAAATTTATCATTTCAAAACCAAGGATCCAATCTTATAGTTTCATCGCTCAAAAAATTACCAACTAAAAAGAAAGGAAATTTGTTAATTTTATATATTTAATTTTGATTTTAAAAATTAAACTAGGTATTAAAACTCCATATATAGGTCTAAAAACCCATGTTCTTTTCTAGGAAAAGTACTCTAAAAATTCACAAATTTTATTATTATTTTTTTAATTTGAGACTTTCATGGTTAGGTGAATGGTGTTAATTACAAGGATCCCAAACTAGTATAATATCATAATCTAAAAATTTGCTTAGCTGTTTCTTAATATTTGTGGTGGGGGAACTTGCCTATAAGTTCGGCAGGTTGTGTTCCTAGCTAGCTAAGGTCCCAAGCCTTTTAGTTTTAGTTTAACATTGCTATTAAAAATAATTTTTGCCTGCAAAATTGTTTTTAGTCTAATTTCAATACTAATAATAAAAAATAATTTTTTATTTAAAATTCGATTTTGTAACTCAAATCAAAAAATTATTCAAAAATGTTTTTACGTTGAAAAAGTATTTTGTGATAAAATTATTATATTACCATGGTTTTTAATATTTTATGCATATATTTTAGATAGTTTAATTAATGATGATGATTTTGCAATACTATTAAATATTTAAAATTTTTAATCATATTTTTAAATATATTTTTTCAATTTAAACTTTTTTTAATCGTAATAGTAATAAAAAAGTAATCCTTAATTTAAATTATTAATTACAACTTAATTAATCATGTTACATTATTAGAAGGTAAATGCAATCTACTATTATCACCAATATCAACTTTAGAAAAATATTACATGCCATTTTACACGTCATCTTTTTGTAGGATGCTAATTGCGTCCAAATCAATAGTAGATTATTTTATGATTACCAGAATCATCTCATAATTGTCTTTAAAGAAATCTTTAAAAAAGTCAATACTTTTCAATACACCCACTCAAATTGGCATACGAAAGATTAATTAGAGTTGCCAACTTGAAAAAAGCGGCAAAAGTCAAGATTTAATGAATCTTTACTAGAATGATCAGTGAAGGAATAAAGGTTGATGTCAAAGAGAATGTGCTAAACATTTGTAAGAGCAATCTTGCAAAATAAGTATGAGCTTCCTTTAAGCTGGATAGTTGAAAAGTTGAATCAAAGTCAAGAACAAAAGCTCGCAATGTGAAAAGATAAAATCTTTCAATGGATATTGAAAAAAGCAATATGTATGCCATTAAAAAAAGGGTTTACTGAAGAACATGAAATATGATGGAGAATGCAAAAGACAATAAGAGTTAGGATCAAACCTACTTTAATATCATAAATGTTTTAAAGACAGAACGAATTTTATGAAAGGCTTGATGACTTTGCTAGGTTTGGTGTTTGGAAATGAGCATCAACCATTATAGGAAAGGAAGAATGGGGGGCCATAAAAAAAAAAAAGAAAGGGAAGAACGAAACTATGCTTGTAAAAGCTTGTAGACTAGGAAGAATGAGGGACCATAGCAAAAAGAAAGGAAAGAATGATGACTATGCTTGTTAGAGTTATAGCTTTGATACCATGTTAAATTTTAAATAAAAATGATTGCGTAAATGAAAATAAGTAAGAGAAAATACAAGGAGAAAAGAACACAAAAAAATACATAGTTCAACTATAGTGGCCTACATCCACGGGAGATAGCTACATTGTTAATATTCTTATTTATATGAAATAGTACATAAAAACTCTATTTACATAGGTGATGTAGATAATATATGAAAATTAATAATAATATGACAGACATTAGAAATTACAACTAATTATAATTGATTCTAGATATATATTTTCTAAATCAATAAATGATTGCTTTCTCATTACCATAATTATCTCATAATTGTCTTGAAAGAAACCTTAGGAAAGTCAATACTTTCCAATAATACGTTTATCATTTTTAACTACCTGCCGTAAACATATAGCGCTATGTTTTGCTTTCCATTATCCAGGAAATGAAAACCACATAATTTTTATATTTATTAAAGGGTTACATGATTACCATCTTCTGCAACTTTGAACAAATCACTGTAATGTTATGTTTTATCTTAAAATTAATAATGTTATATATGATATCTACGACAAATCTGTGACGTATTATCATCTATATATATTAAAGTGTGAATTTTAAAATTATTAAAATGAACGACATAAATACCCTTATAAATTTTAAGAAATAATAAATTACCTTAATTTCTAACATTTTTTATTTATGTATTAAAGATTATTTTCCATTAAATATAGCATTTATTATTTAATTATTTAAATTAATCCAAAAGTGTTAAAAGTTAATAGCATAAATATCCTTATGAATTTTAAAAAATAACAAATTTTCCTTTAAATTTCTAGCATTTATTTATTTATTTATTTAATAAAGATTATTTGCCATTACATATATAGCTTTTTATTTGATAGTTATTTAAATTTAAATCAATTAAAAATTCATGAATAGAATTTATATCAATTTAAACTACATTAAAAATTTATTTGTGGGATATGGTGGATGTATTGTCAAAAATTAACCCAAATTTACTCTTTTTTTTGTAGGATTCTTTTTTGTTCAATTTTATAAGTAATAATTCAATTAAATTCATATAAAACACATTTATCATCTTATGGGTTATAGCATACTATGAGTCCATGATATTGAATAAAGCATAAACAAAATCTTTTCTTTGTTGCTCAATTAGTCATTATTTTAGTCTAAATTATTATATCATGACATTTATGTCCTAAAAACATTTAATTTTATCTTAAGTAAAGCATATAAATTTTTTTTTTTAAGATACAGCCTAATTTACTCTTTATCTTTTTTAATAGTATATATCATGAGTCCTTAAATATATTTATATTTTTTATTTATTTAATTTAGATCAATTAAAGTTAAAGTTCATACAAAATTATTAATTAAATTATCAAAAAATTATTGAGAAAGAGTAATACATGTATCGTGGTAAGTATATATGTTTCATTTTTTTAATTTTTTATGATAAATATACATTTATATGTTTAATGATTGCAATTGTTGATTTATTTTAATATAATATTTCTAATCACTTTATGCAATCATATTTTAATGTTACAATGCCTAAATGAATCTTTGCTTTATGAACATAATCTCCCGTATATGTGAATTAGATTATGTGAATTGTTATTAAACTTAGATTTTATTTTGTCTTCTATAGATTGATTTTATATTAAATTCAAGTTAATTTCAATCAATCCTTATTTTTTTATTTTTAATTTAAAATATTTTATACTTAAGATATTTTTGTAAAACCATAGTCAATATTGTTATGAAACATTAATATTGAAGAAGAGAAATTATTTGATATAATGTTAGTTGAGTTTTTTTTTTTTTTAATTTCACAAGTGGGTTAAAAAATTAACATATCACTCACTTATTTTTTCAATTAGGTTTTTTTTTTTAATATCACTCACTTATTTTTTCAATTAGCCTTGTTTAATATACTCTGAAGCTTAAAGGATATGTGTGTTATGCTACTAATTTCAATTGTGAAATTTAAAAACTCTACTATCAATATATTTTATAATTTTCCCTTAAATAATATAAGTTTATTTTTTTCAATTAAGAATGCTCTAGAATATTTTTGTATTTTGATAGTGAAAAATATTTTAATCACATTATTAATTGTGCATGTTTAGTTGAATGATCAAAGCTTTGTTAGTTTTGTAACCAATTATTATATTTTTTGAATCAATAATGTTATAGTTTATTTTCTATTATTTGTTTATATTCTTTAAGTATATGATTATTAATGTGTACTCTTATCATGAAAGCATCTATTTAATAATAATTTGTACTTTATGTGTGTGTTTATTATAGATAAATACATGTATCATCTATGACATATACATATAAAAGTGTGAATTGTAAATAATATTAAAAGTGATTTTTTAATTTGGTACTCTTCTATTAATAATACATTGCATGCCAATCATGCATATCCAACCAATTCTTCAATTCATAAAGAAAGAAAGACTTACAATTAAACTCATTAGTTGCATAATAAAAAATTTAAAGTATGAGGATGTGAAATAAAATATGTTTATTTATATAATCATATAATTAAGATCAGAAATTAATTCAATTGATAATGTTAAATTATATATATACAAAAACAAAACAAATGAATCAATTAATATTTCATATAGATCGTAAAATTATTAAATTAGTCTTTTAATTACTCAATGGGTCAATGTATAATAATATATATGAAAATGATTAAAAAAAAATAAAAGTGTTGGATGGCAAATGATAACGTGACCTTTAATTTTTTTTCTCTTAATTTGTAAAAAGTGCTTCACTTGGAATTTAGCCAACTTTTCTATAAAAAAATTTATTTAAATTTTAGCTAAATATTTAGAATACTCACAAACATATATATATATATATATATTCTTTAGATTTTATAGCCTACCTTGATTAAGACATTCTATAATTAAGAAAATGTTTAATATATATCTATATTATATATAAAATGTGGTAATTTATTAAATTCTCTCTATTTATTTTTATTTAATATTTTTTAGTAAATTAAAATATTATCTACTTTTTATTTATTTTCTTATTAAAATAGTTTTTCTTTGGTTAAGTCATTCATGCCCCAGTTAATGCAAGCAATACGGCTAGAAGGCTTAAAATAGTTTTTCTACAAATGAATAATTTAGTGTTTATAATATATTACACCTATTAATATGATTTACACAATTAAATTAATTATAGAAGATTTAATGGTAAATCAATTATAACTTAGTAGTAAATGTATAATAATATAGTAGCAAATTATTGATAATTTTGTTATAAATTAGTGATAATTTAGACAAAATCAATAATAACTTTATACTAAATTAATGATAATTGTATAGTAAATTATGAATAACTTAATAGTAAAATAATAATAACTTAATAGTAAAAAATAATAATTTAGTAATAAATAATTGATAAAATAGTAAACGATAACATAATAATAAATACATAATAACATAGTAGAAAATAACAAATAATTTAACAGTAAATCATTTATACATAATTGTAAATGTTTAACACATATTAGTAAATTAAGGATAACTTAATAAAAAATAAGTGATAACTTAGTAGTTAATTTCTGATAACTTAGTGATAAATCAATGATAACTTAATAGTAAATTAATGATAACTTAATAGTAAATTAATGATAACTTAATAGTAAATAAGATTCAGTTTAATACTCCTTCCATCCTAATAAAATTGTCACATTTTGATTTTTGTTGGTCAATTTTTTTCAATTTTAATAACCTTTTATTTTATATTTTTTATTGATAAAAATATGAAAAAATTATTTTAAAAACTTTAAATGAAGTCGTTTCTAAATATATGTTTTGCAAAATTTAATTTATTAAAATATTTAAAATAATAGATGTCAAAGTTAAAAAAATTTAACCAAAAAAAATCAACTGTGACAATTTAACCGGGACAAATAAAGCGAATAGTAATTAATTGACAAATTTAGTAATAAATCATAAATAGCTTAGCAATAAATTAATGATAATTTAATAGTAAATAATTTATAACTAAGTAGTAATTAATAATTAAAAATTAAAAATAAATCAATATAACTTAATACTAATCATCAGTAAATTAATAGTTAATCAATAATAATTTAGTATAGTAAATTAGAGATATAACTTAATAGTATATCAATTAATTATAATTTAGTAGTAAATTCGTAATAATATAATAGTCAAAGCATAATAACTTAATAATAAATCAATTATAACATAATTGTAAATGCATAATAACATAGTTGTAAATTAATAATAACTTCATAAAAAAAGATAACTTAATAGTTAATCATTGATAAGTTAGTAGTAAATCAATGAAAATTTAGTAGTAAATTAGTGATAGCATAATAATAAATTTATTTTAGTTTAATGGTAATTAAATTATAAATTTAGTAGTAAATCATAAATAACTTAACGATAAATCAATGATAATTTAATAGCTAATCACTAAAACTCAATAGTAAATAAATGATAACAAAGTAACAAATGTATAACAGTATAGTAGTAAATCACTAATAATTTAGTAGTAAATTATCGATAACTTAGTAATAAATCACTAATAACGTAATAGTAAAACATTGATAATTTATTTGTAATTCATTGATAATTTATTTATAAATTAATGATAATTTAGTTATAAATTATTAATTATTAATAACTTTATAGTAAATCATCAATAACTTTATAGTAAATTAGTAATAACATTGTAATAAATTATTAATAACTTAATAGTAAATTATCAATAACTTAATAGTAAATTATCAATAACTTAGTAATATATCGTTTATAACTTAGTGGTA
>NW_019168026.1:10418625-10440879 GCF_002303985.1 Durio zibethinus
CCTCTGCCGCCACTGTTTCCCCACTTACTGCCCCTTCCCAAGATTCTGTTTCTCGTTATGCACCTGATGAGCCCCGAAAAGGTGCTGACATCCTCGTGGAAGCCCTGGAACGTGAAGGGGTCAAGGACGTGTTTGCCTACCCAGGTGGAGCTTCTATGGAGATCCACCAAGCTTTGACCCACTCAAAAATAATCCGAAATGTCCTTCCAAGACACGAACAAGGCGGGGTCTTTGCAGCGGAGGGATACGCCCGCTCCTCTGGCCTTCCCGGCGTTTGCATTGCAACTTCTGGCCCTGGGGCAACTAATTTGGTGAGTGGTCTTGCTGATGCGATGGTTGATAGTATCCCTCTCGTGGCGATCACAGGTCAAGTCCCCCGCAGAATGATCGGTACGGATGCTTTCCAAGAGACTCCTATTGTTGAGGTAACAAGGTCTATTACAAAGCATAATTACCTTGTTCTTGATGTGGATGATATTCCTAGGATTGTTCGTGAGGCTTTCTTTTAGCCACGTCGGGCAGGCCAGGTCCCGTTTTGATTGATGTACCCTAAGGATATACAGCAGCAGCTTGTTTGTTTCCTTAAATGGAAACCAGCCTATTAAATTGCCTAGGGTATATGTCTAGGTTTCCCTAAGGCCCCTCCCGGTGAGGCTCATTTGGAGAGATTGTGAGGTTGGTTTTCCAGAGTCTAGAAGCCAGTGTTGTATGTTGGTGGCGGTGTTCGAACTCCAGTGAGGAGTTGAAGAAGGTTTGTTGATTTACTGGGATACTGTAGCAACTACTTTGATGGGTCTTGGGACGTTTCCGAGCTCGGATGAGTTGTCATTACAAATGCTTGGGATGCATGGAACTGTGTATGCTAATTATGCTGTGGATAAGAGTGATTTTGCTTGCTTTTGGAGTGAGGTTTGATGATCGGGTGACAGGAAAACTTGAGGCTTTTGCCAGCCGGGCCAAGATTGTGCATATTGATATTGATTCAGCCGAGATTGGGAAGAATAAGCAGCCTCATGTGTCTGTTTGTTCAGATGTGAAATTGGCATTGAAGGAGATGAACAGGATATTGGAGAGTAAGGGAGCTAAGCTTAAACTTGATTATTCAGCTTGGAGGCAGGAGTTAAACGAGCAGAAGCTGAAATACCCTTTGAATTACAAGACCTTCGGTGAAGCTATTCCACCTCAATATGCAATTCAGGTTCTTGATGAATTAACCAGTGGGAATGCGATTATAAGTACTGGCGTTGGTCAGCATCAAATGTGGGCTGCTCAGTTTTACAAATATAGGAGACCTCGTCAATGGTTGACATCAGGAGGTTTGGGGGCTATGGGATTTGGACTGCCTGCAGCCATTGGAGCTGCTGTTGCAAATCCCGGGGCTGTTGTTGTAGACATTGATGGTGATGGAAGTTTTATCATGAACGTCCAAGAGTTGGCAACAATCCGTGTGGAGAATCTACCCATTAAGATATTATTGTTAAATAATCAGCATTTAGGCATGGTTGTTCAATGGGAGGATCGATTTTACAAGGCAAACAGGGCTCATACATATTTGGGAGACCCATCCAATGAGTCTGAAATATTTCCGAATATGTTGAAATTTGCAGAAGCATGTGGAATACCTGCCGCCCGTGTGACAAGGAAGGAAGATCTCAGAGCAGCAATTCAGAAAATGCTGGACACTCCTGGACCTTACTTGTTAGATGTAATTGTCCCCCATCAAGAGCATGTCCTGCCTATGATCCCCAGTGGAGGAGCTTTTAAAGATATGATCACAGAGGGTGATGGAAGAACACAATATTGATTTTAATGAGCATCAATATGTGTTTCTGCTAATGCAGATCAGTTATGGAGGCTTAGCTTTGAATTGTGGCGGTTTTCCCGGATATAAGTTTGTTATCTTTCATGAGAATTACGTGGAGGAAACTTGCTTGTGCCCCTATAATTAGTTTTTCTCTCTTTTAAAAACTATCAAGCAGGTTTGTGTTTGGACCTATAAAAATCGTGTATGTCTTTTAGTCAATAATGTACTTTGTACTAGATGAATCTAAACTTTAATTGTTGTTCAACATCAGCTAGTTTTCTTCCAGCAAAACAGAGCTTGAATTGTCATTATTGAAAAAAAGGGTTCTTTCCAAGAACTTTTAATGAAGGATAAGCTGCAAGATCTTCAGCAAATTTATTTAGCCCTTTATTTTCAAACTAATTTGGACAAAATTTTCTTCGAAATCTTAGCTCAGAAAACCATCCATGCAGAGCCATTGATCCACAAAGATTTGGTCGCAGTTAAGATTTGGATTAATCTCATTGAAGAAATCAGAAGTCACCTTTTGGCCTTTGCATGCCTTACTGCAAATATCATCATCAGTTTCAAGTTACTAGTAACAAATTGCATCTAATTCATGAAATACGATTTATTCGATGTTATTTACCAACAACATCTGGTCTTTATTGCCCAAAAAATTAAGGATTGGAAGGCAAAAGATTATTGGGCAGACTATATATATTAGAACAAAACTCCATCGACGGGTTAGTCAAATCTGGAGCTCAACGATCAAAACACTTTCTCTACATTTGAATTTTTTCTTCATCATTTTCTTTGGTTCTCTGTATGTTTATCTTGAATTTTGTGGTTGTGTGGCTTCACAAGGAGGGTTGGTTGGTGTTGTATAATGAAAGCATAAAATTATGCTTTTGTTTTTTTTATTGGTCTTTAACTTGCATGGGATCATGGTTTAACGAATATTTAGGTCTAATCAGATTCTCTTCTAGCTGCTCGGAAGATTATGCAATCTCTTCAAGATAAAGATTCTCTCTTTCAAATGATATATGATTGTAAGCAGTCCCCAAGCCTTTGGTCTAGTGGCTAAGGGCGTTGGAGGAAACATCAAAGGTTTGATTCTGAATCAAGCTTCCCTCTTCCTCCTTACTTATACCAGAGCTTTGCCTTCCTTATGTAACAATATATATATATATATATATATATTTATATGAATGTAAGCAGCTTTTACATAGAAATTGGGTTAGCTCATTGCTGTCTTTCTCATGTTTATGGAGAAGCAATTTTTGTCCAGATTTTCTGACCACAAAGCAGCTCTTGAGGGGGAGTTTGATGTTGTCTAACTTCATTCTCCACCCACTCCTTTTATTAGATATTTGTAAGAAGATATTATAGGCATTGTGAGATCGAAACCTATGTTTTTTTAAGCAGTTTGTTACCTCTCTTCCTTAAAAAAAAAATCTCCTCGGAGACATATGCTTTTATTTAATTCTATAATCCAAACGAAACTTTTATTTTGGTTCAAATTCCATGACAAGGCAATTGAAAAGAATAACTTCATCAATATAAAAGGAATATTGCCCCAAACTATATATGTAGCCCTGCGATCAATACCCTTTCTCTTGTGAAGGGTAAAATAAAAAAAAAAGTAATAAATTTTTAGAAAGAAAAGCAATACAATGCAATGCAATATTCAAAGTAAATGCTAATATTTTTTATAAACAGCCAATTTTATTTGGGATTATTTGAAGATGATTCGATCTAAATTGTAATTAGTTCCACTTTTTTTTTTAATGAATTTTTGGGATTAATTTGATTTTCTTCTGTTTGTCATCAAGTTTCGGATTTAGATGTTACAATATTTATTGTTCTTATATTTATTTAAGGAAATCAATGGAACAAAGGTTATAATTAATTACTTCCATAGAAATAAAATTGTGAGAAACATATATAATGGAAGAGATCTTCATAATTCAAACTTTATTCGTACAATATTTAATGGAAAAGATCTTCATAATTCAAACTTTATTCGTACAATATTTAATTACTTATTAAACAATATTTCTTTGAAAAAGGTTTGTTCTTCAAAAATCAAACTCAAATGAGGAAGCCATCCACGCAGAGCCATTGACCAACAAAGATATCGTCACAGTTAATGTTTGGATTGATCTCCTTAAAGAAATCTACAGTCAGATTGAAAGCTTGAGAAATGCTAAAGCAAGTGTCACCGTCGCTTGCACCAAACACCTTCACACAAAGTGGGTTCGATGATTTTTTTCCCCTTTCAAACCCGACTGCACAAAAACGAGACAATCATAATGTTAAAATATATTTATCAAAAACAAAAAATTATTCCAAATGATTTTTTAAATATAGTGAAGGTGCTCAAACGATCTTAGTCATGTACTTCTCTACATCAACTTAATCTATTCAAGATTTTATTTTGGAAGTGCTTTTCACAAAAATTAAACCCTGATTGATGAGAAAAGAAGCTCCTCTCGTTACTAACTAAACTAATTCATTGAATTTTATCAAATTATTTGATTTATCATAAGAAAAAAAGCTAAGCCAAACAGTTGTACAGTTTTATGGATAGATAACGTACTTTTAATTTTAGTGATCAAAGATCTTAAATATATAAAAAAAAGGCTAGAATGTTGTTTGAATTGAAACTAATTAACCAACGTACTGCCAAAGAATCTGCTCTCTGCCATGTTGAAGATGAGAAGAAGAGAGAGCAATAGGGTTAAGTTAACCAACATTGTTGCTGCCCTTACTGTTAGAGTTGGCCATAGCTTTATTTTCTCTTTTGGCTCACAATTAGAACTCTCTACTTATGTTTGTGTGACTGGAATGATTAACCTTTTAAGTATAACATACTTATAGGGGAAACCATCTAACAAGAAAACAAATTATAAGATCAGAAGTGATCATTTTTATAATAATTTTTTCACTACAAGAAGCTAAGGCCGTCCTCTTGTGTTTTGGGATTCCGTTATGTTAATCCAATTTTGTGAAAAACATGGTGAGTCATACAACTTAAAGTATAAGACAAATTATTAGAATGTTATCATAGGGCAGGCCTAACTATGATCTGCTGCAGGCCATGGCTAATTAGAAGAATATATTTGGCCGAATTTAAGCAGGTTTCAATTTGTTAATTTGATCGATTTTGTTGATATAATTCTTGATCTAGTGATTGAGAATCTCGCTGAAAATTAAGATGCAGAATGTATCAAATCTATCACAAAGAAAACAGACGTGGAATGTCAGAGATAGAACTCAGTTCCAAGTTAAATTTATTTAAAGTACTATTAAAAAAGCATTGGGGTTTACCCGAAATTTCAAGTAATAAAATTGAAAATTTGTCAGTAAAAGAGATCTTCTTATTCTAATTAATTTGGAGGAAAAAAGTCTAATTAATTTAATTAATTATTAGCCACTAGGTTCTGATAATGAAATAGCATGCAACAAAAAAGAACCCAAAAATAAAAAAATATAAATGAAATATATTTTATGAATAAATAATAAAAATAAAAAAAGATAAATGAAGTATATTTTATGAATAAATAATTATCTCCATGGAACTAAATTTTTGGAAAATTGACTAGAAATTTACATTGTTACATGAATTTTGTTAAATTAATGTTTGGATCTAATATACAAAGGAATCAAATCAAGTCCATCTAAAAATGTTTGGCAATCTTCAACAATTAATCGAAGATCTCAGAATTGCATGAAATCATGATTGGTTCGTTAATCTTGGTATCAAAACCATCCTGATCTTGGGATTGCATTAATAGTTCCTTGAACATTGGAAGTTAAAGATACTTGATCGGAACTTCGTACCTCTCACCCTCTTTGCCTACGTACATGGCTACGTAACCCTTTTGAGCTTGTAGGGTTTTGGTAGCCTTGGCCTCCACCTTCTCAAAGGATTTGTTGTTAAGAGTAGTGATTCAAATCTCATAAGAGATTTGTTTGGGATTGGCTAGATATTATTTGATGGACAAAAAAACTTGTAGAAGAAGAATTTTAAGAGGAAAGTGATTTTTAATAGGTAAGTTTGTATAGTTATAAATAGATGCAGTCTCTATAGGGTTATGTGTCAGAAAAAGATGTAATAGCATTGTAAAGTTTTATGGGATAGACACCCCATAGGACTACAAGAGGTTAATGTCCTTATAGGTGTGTATATTTGAGTAGACTAGAAGAGAATGAGATGGTTCATATAAGTATGATGGTGTGAATGTTTGTAAGTGGACTAGAGGAGATTGAGAGCGAGAACCATTCTAGGGAAATATAGATTTCACATGCATCTCGAAAAACTAGATCAAAGTACTTGTTTTGTTTGTGAGGTGGTAAGGCAGATTTTTTAGAGTTGTTTCGTACTTCTTGTGTTTTGAACATAATGATAAAGAGGCGATTGGACGGGAGAGGAGGTGAAAGAATCCGCTCGACTAGTTTGGTGTATATGAGTATATATTTGTTTGGGTTGAGAATAGTTTATAGGGCTAGAAGAGATTGATAGAGCTTATGAGTATTGATTGTTGAGTGCTGATTGATATGAGTTATATGTTTATAATTCTCTACAACTAATAAATCTTTTTTCATCCATAAACTTAGGTCAATTGGACTGAACTACATTAAATTATTATATTTTGTGTGATTAATTAATTATCTAATTTTACTTCCGCTAGCGTGTTTGGATTGGGGCCTTTTGGCCTAACACCTGCTTTGCCCCATCTTTTTGATAAACCAACTAATTTTCATGGTAGAATCTAAACCAAAATTTTCTGCTTGGTGTGTTTTTGGTAGTATAGAAAGCTTAATGGGATTGGAAAGAAATAAATAGTAACGAATTGGCGGTGTGGGTACTCATATATAATTTAGTGACGGTTGCAAGTCCTTTCCTCCTTTGGATTTGAACCTAAGCCGACTTCAACTTTCATTAGAGACGGATTTGCAATGTACTGCCCCAACTGAAATTTTATTCGTAAAAGGTGTAAATTGTTTCTATATTTTTTTTCCTACCTTTGATTTACAATTAGAAAGTAACAAACGGATCTGTACCTGACGAATATTGTCCCATCTTGATCGAGTGAGATTTTTTTTCTTTTAAATTTCAAAATTCAAAAATTACAGAAGACGGAATAAGTATTAAAGTTAGAGATAATTTCAATTAATCAATAATTTTAATTTGATTAATTTGGATTTCAAGCTTTTAATGTCAAGAATTAAAATAAAAATTTCACGTTATTAATTTTAATCAATTTTTAAATGAAATCAAGTATAATAAAAATAAAATCAAATGGAAATGTCACTTAAAAGAATTCATAAATCAAATCGAACGAGATTTATTAGACCTCTTTTTTCACAAGGTAAGCATGAGCTGACCTAATTTGTTTATTAATAATATATTATTTATATTGCTTTTTTAAAATATATTTTAAATTTAAGTTAAATAAATATATATATTATTTATTAATAAAATAATCTAATCAACCGGACCAAACTGGACTCAAACATAAAAATCTATCCCTAAATTCAACCAAATTAGGTTGGGCAGACTGAGTGGTGAGTGGATAGTCTGATCATCGAATACTTCTCATAAATCCAAATTAAGAAGATGAAAAGGAAAAATAAACAAGGGTACTATGGTAATATTGATTATTCATTTTAAATAAACAATAAAATTTTGTAGAAAAGTCCAGAGAGAGTGAGAGCCCGAGAGACACAGTTTGTTTGATGATCCAATTGAATCATGTTCAGCTGTCCTGTTGGTAAGTAAGAAAAAAAAAAACATTTGATGATGCAATTAATGAAGTATTCTGCTTCTTGTTTCCGATATAAGCGCCCTTTGGAATCTTGAGGCTGTAGAATCTACGAGGTTAATTGCAAAATCTATCGCTACATACCAATAAATGGGATAGTCTGTCAATGACTACGCCATGTGTCACCAACATTTCAAGCCAAGAAATCTGAAAAGAACAGAAAATTAAAGCTTCCGCAAACAGCAATGCATTCATTCGCCGAGAGCAATAATTCACACATGCAAATTAAGCCAAATTAGTTTAGAAACAGGACGAATATCCTATACAAAATCTGATAAAGTAAAAATAAAAATATGAATATCTTATAAATATGTGCTAATATATAAATATGCAAACTATCAAGTAGGTTTTTTGTTTGGTCCTATCAAAATCTTGTATGTCTTTTAGTCAATAATGTACTATGTACTAGATGAATCTAAACTTTAATTGTTGTTCAACGTCGAGCAATTTTTATTCCAGCAAAACAGAGCTTGATTTGTCATTATTGAAAAAAGGTTTCTTTCCAAGAACTTTTAATGAAGGATCAGCTGCAGGATCTTCAGCAATTTATTTAACCCTTTATTTTCAAACCAATTTTGACAAAATTTTCTTCCAAATCTTAGCTCAGAAAACCATCCACACAGAGCCATTGACCCACAAAGATTTGGTCGCAGTTAAGATTTGGATTAATCTCATTGAAGAAATCAGAAGTCAAATTGAACGCTTGAGTGATGCTAAAACAAGTATCTTGTGCCCCAGAAATCGAGAGACAATTTGGTGTCAACTTTTTGGCCTTTGCATGCCCAACTGCAAACATCATCATCAGTTTCGAGTTACTAGTAACAAATTACAACTAATTCATGAAATGATTGTTGGGAATATTGACTCAAATCCCATAAGAGATTTGTTTGGAATTTATTAGAGATTTGTTTGGGATTTGTCAGATATTGCTTGATGGACAAAAAGACTTGCAAAAGAAGAATTCTAAGAGAAAGAGATTCTTAATAGGTAAGTTTGACTTGCAAGAGAAGAATTCTAAAAGAAAAAGGATTCTTAATATGTAAGTTTGACTTACAGGAGAAGAATTCTAAGAGGAGAAGGATTCTTAATGGGCAAGTTTGTATGGTTATAAATAGGTGAAGTCTCTACAGGGTTAGGTATGAGAAAAAGATGTAAGAGAGTTGTAGGGTTTTGTGGGATAGACACCCCATAGGAGTATTAGGGCTCTACGTCTTATGTGTGTGTATGTTTGTTTATGAGTGGACTAGAGGAGACTAAGAGGGTCCACATAGGTATGATGTATGAGAACATATAGGTATGTGTTTGGTTGTGTTGAAAGGGTGCATAAGAGTTTGGGTTTGTGTTTGTTTGGGTAAAGAATACTTCATAGGACTAGAGGAGATTGAGAGTGTCTTATGAGTATTGATTGTTGAGTGAGGTTGATGATATGATGTATGTTTGTAATTCTCTACAACTAGTGGATCTTGTTTCTCATCCGTGGATGTAGGTCAGTTAGATCGAACCACGTTAAATTATTATCTCTTGTGTATTTGATTTATTGTTTGATTTCGCTTTCACTGGTGTGATTGGATTGGAGGCTTTTAGCCCAACAAATGGTATCAGAACTGCGGTGATCCCCAACAAGTGGTGTCAAAGTTGAAGGTTTGAAACGTGAGAAGAGTTGAAGATTCAATATATGGAAAGAGCCGATAGTTTGAGACATGGGAATAGTTGATAGTTTGAGATATGGGAAAAAGTAGAGTTCGAGTTCGAGTTTTGAAGATTGAAGATTGATTTGTATGAAGCGTGAAGACACAAGAGAAGAGAAGATGATTGTGAGACTTCCATTGTAGGTGAAGCCAAGCATGTCTAGCATGAAGACAGATGATTGATGGAATTTGAGTAAAGGTAGAGATTGTTAGGAATATTGACTCAAATCCCATAAGAGATTTGTTTGGGATTTGTTAGAGATTTGTTTGAGATTTGTCAGATATTGCTTGATGGACAAGAAGACTTGCAAAAGAAGAATTCTAAGAGAAAAAAGATTCTTAATAGGTAAGTTTGACTTGCAAGAGAAGAATTCTAAAAGGAAAGAGATTCTTAATAGGCAAGTTTGACTTACAGGAGAAGAATTTTAAGAGGAGAAGGATTCTTAATGGGCAAGTTTGTATGGTTATAAATAGGTGAAGTCTCTACAAGGTTAGGTATGAGAAAAAGATGTAAGAGAGTTGTAAGATTTTGTGGGATAGACACCCCATAGGTGTATTGGGGCTCTACGTCTTATGGGTGTGTATGTTTGTTTGTGAGTGGACTAGAAGAGACTGAAAGGGTTTACATATAAGTATGATGTATGGGAACATATGGGTATGTGTTTGGTTGTGTTGAAAGGGTGCACAAGGGTTTGGGTTTATGTTTGTTTGGGTAGAGAATACTTCATAGGACTAAAGGAGATTGAGAGTGTCTTATGAGTATTGATTGTTGAGTGGGGTTGATGATATGATGTATGTTTGTAATTCTCTACAACTAGTGGATCTTGTTTCTCATCCGTGGATGTAGGTCAATTGGACCGAACCACGTTAAATTGTTGTCTCTTGTGTGTTTGATTTATTGTTTGATTTTGCTTCCGTTGGTGTGATTGGATTGGAGGCTTTTAGCCCAACAAATGGTATCAGAGCTGTAGTGTTCCCCAACAAGTGGTATCAGAGCTGAAGGTTCGAAACGTGAGAAGAGTTAAAGATTCAAGATGTGAAAAAAACTGATAGTTTGAGACATGAGAATTGTTGACAGTTTGAGATATGAGAAAAAGAAGAGTTCGAGTTCAAGTTTTGAAGATTGAGGATTGGTTTGTATGAAGCGTGAAGACACAAGAGAAGAGAAGATGATTGTGAGACTTCCATTGTAGGTGAAGCCAAGCATGTCTAGCATGAAGACAGATGATTGATGGAATTTGAGTCAAGGTGGAGATTGTTGGGAATATTGACTCAAATCCCATAAGAGATTTGTTTGGGATTTGTCAGATATTGCTTGATGGACAAGAAGACTTGCAAAAGAAGAATTCCAAGAGAAAGATGATTCTTAATAGGTAAGTTTGACTTGCAAGAGAAGAATTCTAAAAAGAAAGGGATTCTTAATAGGCAAGTTTGACTTACAGGAGAAGAATTCTAAGAGGAGAGGGATTCTTAATGGGCAAGTTTGTATGGTTATAAATAGGTGAAGTCTCTACAGGGTTAGGTATGAGAAAAAGATATAAGAGAGTTGTAGGATTTTGTGGGATAGACACCCCATAGGAGTATTGGGGCTTTACGTCTTATGGGTGTGTATGTTTGTTTATGAGTGGACTAGAAGAGACTAAGAGGATCCACATAGGTATGATGTATGAGAACATATGGGTATGTGTTTGGTTGTGTTGAAAGGGTGCACAAGAGTTTGGGTTTGTGTTTGTTTGGGTAGAGAATACTTCATAAGACTAGAGGAGATTGAGAGTGTCTTATGAGTATTGATTGTTGAGTGAGGTTGATGATATGATGTATGTTTGTAATTCTCTACAACTAGTGGATCTTTTTTCTCATCCGTGGATGTAGGTCAGTTAGACCGAACCACGTTAAATTGTTGTCTCTTATGTATTTGATTTATTGTTTGATTTCGCTTCCGCTGGTGTGATTAGATTGAAGGCTTTTAGCCCAACAAATGGTATCAGAGCTATGGTGTTCCCCAACACTGATCCCATTGAAAATATATGCTAGTTGAGCTTTCAAATGTGAAATCATAATTTTCATATTTTACATGTTTATACTAAATAAATATGATACAAATATATAAAATTTCAAATTTAATATAAGTTTTAAACATCTTATAATCGGATGTGAGATAGGTTGGAATATCAAAAATACTTATTAACATGATTTATAATATTTATAATTGGATATATTGTTGGTAGTTTAAAATGTGATGTATCCCATGTTAGATAGAAATATTTAATTATTGATGAATAAAATTAATTTTTATATTAATTTTATTCATATTTTAAATAATTATGTTTGAACAAAAATAATTATCATATGACAAATGGTCATAACTATTTGAATATAAATAGATTATTATTCATAAAGGTCATGATTATACAGAAAGTCATAACCATCTGAATAAAAGTTTATGTCTGTTCATTGATTATAAATAAATCTTTTAGTATAACCATTTTCATTACTTCTAATTAGAGAGTTTGAGATTTTGTTATATCCTAAAGGCATAATTACCTTTAAGAAAATATTCTTCATGCCTCAAAGCCAAAATTATTTTCTATTATTTCTTTTCTCTTATTTATTTTTTTCTAATAATTTAAAGGTAATTATGAGAAATTTATATTTCGTATGAGGAAGATACCAGAAAACGAAATTGGTATGATTTGGAGATGAATATTAAAGAAGGTTCAAGGTGTTAAAGGATTAATGTTTTTATGGACCAAAATGTTAATTTTCATAAAGATCTTCATTAGAGGTATGTATTTTATTTTTTGCATACTAATGAAATAAATTGTTAATGTGTTTATCTCATTCAGTCAATCTTTTTACCAGCAATTATTCAAAAAATTGATTACATTGCATCAGTTTATGCATATATTGAAATTGACTCCACAATTAGGTTTAATGAATTATATATATTTATTTGAAAAATCGATACTTATAAAAACTGAGATGGGAAATAGCTTGAAAACATAAAAGAGAAAGACTTGAATTTATCTACAACCAAAAGAGTTATCACTTATTATCAAGTAACGAATTAAATTGGGTTCTAATGGAATGACCGATTGTTTAATTGTCATGTCTTTGTTATATATAGAACATGCAAATTGTCCCATAATTTCTATGAAAACAATAAAAAATGGGTAAAAAAATTTATCATGAGAAATTAGATGCAAGTAGAGAATATATGTAGAAAATAAAATTTGGCTTCAGGATTAGTATTATTATTAAATCATGGCACCAAAATTGAGATAATAAGTTGAGTTAAGCTATTTGTATGATTCTATCTTTGTTAGTCATTTATAAATCAAATGTTGATATAATTAAAGCATATTAAAGCATTTGTTGGTTACTAGCATTTTGAAGGATGCTCATTAATGTCTAATTAGGCGTGTTTATAAATTAGAAAAGAACATGTAAATTCAATGTTCCAAAGGCACCAATACATGCATGTGTTTAATTCCATTTTATGATGGCATGAAAAATATTGGTACAGTTTACCATATATTACGAAAATAACTAAATGTGAAGGAATTTTCTTGTGTGATGGAATTTTCTTTCTTTTACATATAAGAAAGATATGGACTATGGAGATAGAATGCCATCATCCAATTAATACATTATTGGTTAAAGACAATGAATGCATTTTTGCTTATTGTACCCAGAAAAATGGTCTTTTGTAGGCTATTAAAATGAAAAGGTGAACAAATTTTCGAGGTTTTCAATAGTTTCATGACAATGGCAAAGATATAGCTAGTTATAAATCATATTAATACATGGGCTTAGATAATAATATTGGTTTGTAAAAGCCATAAGTCTTAGAGTTAGCCAACCAATGATTTAAACAATGCAAATTCATCATGAATTTTTGCATGAAATATGAGTAGAACTCATATTGTAATTATTATTTATACTATTTCATGAAATGATTTTATGGATTCATGTTTCGTGACTTGCATTGATTTGGAGATCTAGATTTGAATATATTGGTCACAAAATGATTATGAAAGTATTTGAAATTGCAGTTAAATATACTATGGACTCTTATTGTTTATAGGCATATTGTTCCTATGAATAAAGTTTGAATTTATTATATATCCGAAAATGTTATGACCAATTAAAAGTGGTAAATAACAGAGATATATAGGCTACACAATGATGAAAAAATAAAGTTTTCATAAAATTTTGAAATCAAGTTTAGAGGTTTTAATAACATGAACTTGGAATTGGCCATTGGGCAATTACTATACGCATTGAAAACTTATAATAGCATTTAAGATAGTTGGTTTTCACTAAAAGCCATCATTATAAATGAGCTAATTTTAGTAGACAAATCTACATAATTTGTATGTATGAGGTGAATTATTATGATTGGCTTAGAATAGCCATAAGCCAAAATCGATTTCACAATCTTAATCACGTTGTGGTAATTTTTGGTTATGTATATGGTCTAATTCATGGTTTATACAAATGATTTATTATATATGATTTTATATAATGAAAATTTCAAAGTATATTTACTTTGGAAGCCATTAACGACTCAAAAATTTTGTGAATTTGAAAACTTTTGTAATAGCAAAAAGAATGCTATTTGATCCATTTGGGTGATGAAATGGTTTTGTTCATGTTAATAAAAAAATTATTAATAGTGTCTATGATGAAAGAGATTCATATAAATATTTATGAATTGACATAAAAATCTTAAAAGAAGACTATAGAAGCATGATTATATTTGAAATTTGCTTATTGATATAAATTTTTATATTGAGTTAAAATAAAAATGTTTTGGAACTTTTATTGAAATATTAAGATATCAGCTAGTTATCTTTCATTAAAAGTGGATTTGGAGGCTTCCTATTTAAAAAAAAAATCACCAAATAATGAAAGGATAAATGAAATGGCAACTTGATTAAGTATATATGATATATTGATAATTGCATGAGATAAGCTTTAATAAAAGAATGCATACTTGCACATGGTGGGGGTGATAAGAATCAAAAGAAATAAAAATTACCACCATAGTGTTGTAAGATTTAGTATAATTTTATAAGCAAATTATACAAGTTAACAAGTTTAAATATTTATTAAAGTAAAGTCATAAAAAGATCCTTAAAAAAATATTAAAAGGACTAAAATGGTTTGGTTTATTTATTGAGTTTTTCCAATTGTACTAGAAGTATAATTGTATTAAAGTCGCATAAAAGTATGGAAATAGAATGGTTGAAAGTTATGAGTATAGTGTTGTGGCCACAACCCAAACCAACTATTTCTTAAAATGATAAGAATGAGGCAACAATATCTAGAGCATATCAATGATATGCAAAATGAAAAAGTTTGGACATATTAGCTTAAAGTAATTATATTAGAAATTCAATCTCAAGTGAAGGTAATTACCATAAGAGAAAATTGCATTCCAAAATATTTGGTTAGTAGTACTACAAGTAGAATGGATTTAAACCTTACTATTAGACACCAATAATGGAGACCCAACTTTGAATTAGTAACCTCTAATTACAAAGTTTAATGGGTAAAAACAAGTTATCGTTATGTGCTTGTTAAACACTAGTAAAATCCATTCAAATTTTAGAAACTAGTGTAATCCATTGCATGGGAAGGATGAGTTTTTATACTTTTAATAGAGTTTTAAATGTCTAAAGTAATGGAGACATAATGAAAACTCTACCTATATAAATATAGAAGTGGTGCTAGTTCAACAAGAAGAATTGAGGTCTCTCTTGTAAATGTTTATGAATAGGATAAGCACATGACCATAATAGTGCTAAAAGTGGTTATAAACCTCTGACAAATTAATAATAAGTATTATGTGAGTTATATATTCAATTTTAACACTAGGAGTTGAGGTTTACTCTGCGGACACTATCAACTTCATTAGAATTCTAAGATATACGCTAATTAGAGGTTTAAATTGAGAGATACCTTCTTGTATTCATAATATTTATTTGTGTGAAATGTAAAAATTAAGCATCAACATTCCAAACTAGTGGGGGATTGTTAGTAGTTTAGAATGTGATGCATCCCACATTAGATAGAAAGATTTAATTATTGATGAATAAAATTAATTTTTGTATTAATTTTATTCATATTTAAAATAATTATGTTTGGACAGAAATAATTATCTATGACAAATGGTCATAACTATTTGAATATAAATAGATTGTTATTCATAAAGGTCATGATTATACAAAAAGTCATAACTATCTAAATAGAAGTTTATATCTGTTCATTCATTATAAATAAATTTTTCAGTATAATCATTTTTACTACTTCTGATTAGAGAGTTTGAGGCTTTGTTATATCTTAAAAGTAGAATTGCCTTTAAGAAAGTGTTCTTCACACCTCAAAGTCAAATTCTTTTCTATTATTCCTCCTTTCTTATTTATTTTTTCTGGCATATATGACCTGATATTTAAGTTTTAAAGACCATATAATCGAATATATGACCCAATATTTAGGTTTTGAGGACCTTATTATTGAATATCCAAATTATTAAATTAGTGTTTTCTCCATCGAGTTCGGTAGTAAAATTAACAATATATGTTACATACAGACAATGGAGATTCAGAATGCAATTGAGGTTGTAACAGGAAACTGTTCAATTATTATTGTAAGAAACATGTAAAATTGTGAATCCAAAAACTTACATTTGAATAGGCTACTTTCAGCCATGTTCATGATGTGAAGAAGAGAGAGCAAAAAAAGAACACAGTTAAGATACATCGCCGCATTGCTGTTGGACTTGGGCATTTCTTCTCTTTTGAAACTTTACAATTTCTCTTGGCTTGCTTAATTATAAGAATGACAACCTATTTATAGCAAAGTAAAAAAAACATTGGGGAAGACATGAAATTAGATGACTTTAATCACAAAATTTTATTTACTAATTTATTAATTTGTTTTCTACAAAGATGTCGTCCTAATCTATATTTAACTTAAATTATTACATGTTGAGATCCCAATTTGTTTTTTCTCTTTTTATTTAGTGGCATTATTCAATCCAAATTGGTGAAGAAATGGCAAATTTTACAACTCCACAACACGAAATTGTTCGATGTTATTTTACCGACAACGGCTGGTTTAGATTGCCCAAAAAATTATGGATTGGAAGGCAAAAGATCATTGGACAGACTATATATATTAGAACAAAATTCCATTGACAGGTTGGGCAAATCTGGAGCTTAAGGATCACAACACTTGTCTACTTTTGAATTTTTTGTTCACCATTTTCTTTGGTTCTCTGTATGTTTAGCTTGAATTTTGTAATGGTTACTGGTTGTGTGGCTTTACAAGAAGGTTTGGTTGGGGTTCTATAATGAAAGCATAAATTTATGTTTTTTTATTGGTCTTCACTTGTATGGCATTATGGTTACTTGAAAATTTTGGTCTAATCAGATTCTCTTTAGCTTTCCTGAAAATTATGCAATCTCTTCAAGAAAAGATTCTCTCTTTCATGTGATATATGAATGTAAACAACTTTTACATGGAATATGGGTTTGCTCTCTTTCTCATGCGTATACAGAAGCAAATTTTTATGCATATTTTCTAGCCAAAAAGTTGCTCTTGGTATTCATATGGGTAATTCGGTTAATTTCAAATCAAATTACTCAAAATTGAATTAACCGGATTATGTTATTTTATTTTAGTAATCAAATAAAATTTCTTATTTCAAAAAATCAAGTGATCAAATTAAAAAATTTGAAAATTAACTGACCAAAATTAATTCAGTTGATTTGGTTTTTTTTTTTGGTTAACCGAATAATAAAATACATTAAATTGAATCGTCTTTTAAATTCTTATTTTCTCATATGTGAAACAAATTAAATAAAATCATCCAACAAAATATTCAAATACCAAAATATTAAGTTAAAAACTCTAATAACTTGAAATAAAATGGACAAATTCATATATTTTTAGTTTTATAAAGGTTTTATTATATTTCAGTTAAAATTTCATTTAATTCGATTTTCGAATCGAATTAACCAAAAACTAAAATTTCTCTAAATAATTTTTGTTAACCGATTGAAATTAATTTGTGGTTGACCTATTAACCAAATTAAATCAGTTCAGTCGATTAATTCAATTAAAACTAAATTATGAACACCTCTTCTCATGAGAGGGAGCTTGAATGTTGTCAAATTCATTCTCCCCCTATGATAATAATGATAAATAATAATAATTTAATTTTGACTTTGGTACAATATAAGTAAAATTTAATAACTTTTGATATAATTTTGATTTTGATAACTTTTGTAAAATTTTAACAACCTTCATTACAATTTTGGTAACTTTCGATGTTATGTTGATAACTTATAATATAATTTTTGTAACCATTTATAAAATTTTGGTAACCTCTTGATATAATTTTAGTAACATTTTTATAACTTAAGATATATTTTTAGTAATCATTAATAAAATTTGTATTATCATATTTAACAATGGATTCTCGTAAGAAAGTGTGGATTTAATTTTAATATAGGATAATTTTCTTTTTATATAATAACATTATTGTTTTATTCAAATTTAGAATTTTTTCACTATTTTTTTTTGAACAATTTTGTGGTAGTTTTATCCTAATCTCCCAAGATGAAATTTATAACTTCATTTATGCTATTAACCAAGATTCAATTCTTGACAACTTTAAGTATAACAAAATTTATTAATGATTAACAATTAAGTTATCATTGATTTATTATTTTGTTAACAGTGATTTACTACTAAACTATCAATGATATATGTTAAATTTTAATAATTTACTACTAAATTTGCATCGATTTAGAATTAATTTATGAATGATTTACTACTAAATTACGAATGATTTATTAGTAAATTGTTGATGTTTACTACTAAGTTACTAATAATTGCTATAAAGTTATAACCACTTTACCATTAATTTATTGATGATTTACTATAAAGTTATCAAAGATTAACTAATTTAATACTTAATTATCATTGATTCACAACTAAATTATTAGTGATTTACTAGTAAGTTATCAACAATTTACATCTAAATTATCAATTATTTACTATTATGTTATTATACATTTACTACTATATTATCATTGATTTACTATTTAGTTTTCGATTATTTACTACAAAATTATTATAGATTTAGTACAAAATTAACCATAATTTGTTATCAAGTTATCATTAATTTATATTAAATTATTTATTATTTACTATTAAGTTATAATTGATTAACTATTAAATTATTGATTATTAACTACTACTTATTTATATTATTATATTTTTAAGTTTTTATTGATTGTTTGTTAAATTATCATTAATTTATTATTAAGTTATTTATGATTTACTACTAAGTTTATCAATTAATTACTACTAAATCGAAACTATTTACTATTAAGTTATCATTAATTTATTATTATGTTATGAATCATTTACTATTAATTTAGCATAGGTTTTTTTTATTAATCTATCATTTATTTACTAATATGTTATTATGCATTTGCAACCATGAAACATGGAATTTAAAAAGTCTACTAATAATATAGGAGATAATTTTCTTTTTATAGGATAACATTATTATTTTATTCAATTTCTTATATTTTTTCACTAATTTTTTGTTGAATAAGTTTATGGGAGGTTTATGCAAACCGTTATAATGAAAGTTTTGACTTCGTTTTGGCTAGTAATTACGGTTCAATTCTTGGCAACTTTAGGTATAAAAAAAGTCATAAATAAATTAACAATTAGTTATCGGTTATTTATTATTAAATTATCAATGATTTACTACTAAAATTATTAATGATTTACTACTAAATTAACAATGATTTGTCATTAAGTTATGATACTTTCTATTAAATTGTTGTGATTTACCACTAAGTTATTGATGATTTATTAAAAAGTTATAATTGATTACTATTAATTTACTGATGATTCACTAAAAGTTGTTAATGATAACTAATTTACTACTAAATTATCAACTGATTTACAACTAAGTTAGTAATAATTTATTATTACATTATTAGTAATTTAACTGCTAAGTTATTAATTTACTATTAAATTATCAATGATTTACTATTATATTTTTTATATTTACTATTTAATTTTTTATTATTTACTCATAAAATTATTATCAATTTATCACTTAATTATCTATAATTCATTACCAAATTATTACTAATTTGTATTAAATTGTGCATGATTTATTATTAGTTATTATTGATTAAATATTATATTATCTATAATTTACTACTAAGTTCTATTGATTAACTTTTAAATTTTCAATGATTAACTATTAAATTATCAATTATTTATTATCAAATTATTATTGATTTATATTAAATTATACATGATTATTATTAGGTTATTACTGATTAACTATTATATTATCTATGATTTACTACTAAGTTCTATTGATTTATTTTTAAATTTTCAATGATTAACTACTAAATTATTAATTATTTACTACTAATTTATCATTGATTTACTACTAAATTATTTATAATTTTCTATTGTCAATTAATTGCTATTAAACTAAATTATTTTACTATTCAATTTTACTAATTTACTATTAAGTTATCATTGATTTATTACTAAATTATCAATAATTAACTACTAAGTTATCACTTATTTTTGTTAAGTTATCCTTGATCTAGTACTATGTTATTATACATTTACAACTATACTATAATTGATTTACCATTAAGGTATTACGCATATATTATTATATTACTACTAATTTACAAAAAAGTTATCAATTATCTACTACTAAATTATCATTCATTTACTATTAAGTTATGACTGATTTACTATTAAGTTATCGATTATTATTACTAAGTTATATTGATTACATTTAAGTTTTTAATGATTAATTACTAAGTTATTATTTATCTACTAATTTAATATCATTGATTTGTGCATATGTAAAAAGAAAATAACCACAATGTATGGTGTATGATGAAATTTGTAAAATAAGGAAAGAAAGAAGAAAAAAAATTCAACTTTAAATGACTTGAAAAGTAGGAGTAAATACTATTAATTTATTATTCGTAGTTTAACACGTAATAATAAGTTAAAATTATAACTTTTTATACTAATACAAGTACTAAAACTAAATTAAATAAAAATATACAACATATATTAAGTCAATATTTCTAAGATATTCATCCAATTTTTAGTTTATAGTAAAATAGAACATATTAAGATAAGTTTTATTGATGATTTGATTGAATTAGTAGTATATGTATTTTTATACTTGTAGACACCCCAATCTATCTAGGGTCTACATTTGGTTTTTGTTAAAAATAAAAAAATAATAAAAGGAGAAAAAATGGAAAAAATAAAAAAATAAGGGTGAATTTGGGTAGGACTGGGTTGAGGAATTAAAAACCCAGAAGTAAACCCAGAAGGGATTGAAATCCCATTCTGTTTAGGGTTCTCGAATTTGAGACTCTATAAATATAGACTTGAGTAACAGAAAAAGAACACATAAGAAATAGAGAGAAACAGAAACACCAGGGAGTAGAAATTAGAAAACAAAAAAATAGGAAGCAAAAAAAAAAATTTTGGGAGTTTTTTTGATAAAAAAATTTTTTTGAAAAATTTTCAAATTTCAATGAAATTTTTCAAGTGCCAGTTGAATTTTCCAATGAGTTTTTCAGTGTCGATTGAATTTTTCAACAAGGTTTCCAGAATCTGGTGAAGATTTCGATAAACGTTAAATTTTTTTACGATCATCCGACGACCCAACCCAGATTCAAATGATTTTTTTCCAAAATTTGGTTTAAGTTCAACCAGAAGTTAATTCAGTTAAAGATAGAGGGAGAGAAGAAAAAGGGGAAAATAGAGAAAGGGAAAGGGAGATCTGAAGCAGAAAGGTTGAATTTGGGCTAGTTATACCCCTACCGAAACAGCATTGTTTTGGAGCTTAGTTAACCCTAGGATCCGAGCATTTTGCCATTCAAGCGACTGACTCAAGTGCCAACCCGCTTCTAACCCGCTTACCAAGTCGATCCTTGGAGCCCGAGCCGAGTCGATTTCCCTCAGGCAGTTGCTTTGAGCCCGTCTTTTGTGCCTGAAATCGAGCCGCTTTAACCGTAGAGCCAAACGACGTTAAGGTTTATTTATTATTAATTATTATTATTATTATTATTTATTATTATTATTATTTCTGCTTATTTATTTATTCAAGTGAGCATTCCTTAATTTTTTTAATGATTTTCTTAAAATAAAATTTTCAAAAAAAATATTTTAAAGGAAAAGTTGAAAGTATCAATTTAAAACATTTTTAAGGAAAATTGAAAGTATCAATTTTTCTTGTATAAGAGCATGAGTTTTTTTTAAAAAAAAAAAACAAGAAAAGAGATCTATGTCAAAAGTCGAATCATCATTTCTTTTTCTTTTGTCTTTTTTTTTGTTAAATAATCCAATGATGGAGCTTTTGCAAGTGAAAACAATAGTTTTTCTTGTATACTCTTGAGGTGATGAAATTTTTTTAATTTTTTGCCAAAAGTATTAAAGTCAATTAAGAATAATTTTTAATAATTAATTACTTTGGTAAAGTTTTTAAGGCTAATGAATAACACGAAATTGAGTTGGTACTATCTTTGTTGGGCGATGTGAGGATGCTTATAACCTTTCTCACACGTAACCATACTCTTGAACCTAGTTTCTGTGTTTCATAAACATTGAATCTACCCTTTTAAGAGATACCTAGCCAAATTTAGGATTTAACTAATAGATAACAGAGGAACAAATTAGTATACATGGTGGGGTGGCCAAATAACAGATACCTAAATAAAAAGATATGGGTGACAAACTCCTAAGTCAATGTCAAGTAGGAATAGCGTCCTCAGGAATACTAAGAACAAGTATATGATAGTTTGGCAACTCTACTAGAGACTTGTTAAGAGTCAAGCTAGCAAATAAAATTTATGTTATCCAA